>JALPQI010002590.1:0-83788 GCA_025490895.1 Thaumatotibia leucotreta
ATTTAATGGCGTGGCATATCGGACCGTAAAAAACCGGACTACCGGACGGTAAAAGTCAGTGTAGTGCACAAACGCCCTTAGAGCTGAAATCCGTCCGGATTTCCCCGGATTTGTCCTAGTTTGCAATCAAATCAGGCATACAGCACCGGTCAAAAGTTTAAGTCCACTCCATGATTTCGATACAAAATAGGTTTTCAAGCGATTTTTTTAGTGTTAACAGCAAATTGTGTTTTTAATGATATCTTGCTGATTCAAGCGCTGAAAATCTGAACAATTTTATACATCGTATTAGATAATAATTCGTAGGCAAGTGGAATTGGCCCAAAAAGTCGAATTCGTATCAAGAGCATTCCATGGGCTGTCCCGTACAAACGCGTGTATATTTCGATAATTTGAGTTTTCTTCCGAGTTGTTAGTTATTATATATATTTTTGAGCAATAAATGACTCTTCTAGTCGCGAAAGAGAAATTCGATAAACCCTCAATTTTGAGAAAAAACATATTCGTACGGGACATCGGTGGACTTTTTCGTGGAACGCACCAGCAAATTCGTGGTGCGAACTTAAATATTTTACCGGTACTGTATTTAATTTTTAGGGCCATCCGGGCATTGTCCGGGAAGGGTCAAAATCAAAGCCTGTCTTTCGAAAAATACGTGTAAAAGTACTAGGTAAAAAACAATATGACATATGACACATACCGCGTGCTGAGCAGACTCCGTGCCCACAACCTTATCCGACACAGTGACAGACGAGTCATCGCACACGCTAGCGACCCGCCGCGCCTTGGCCCCCGGCCCCTTGACAAGCCCCTTCGCGAGGGCCCCCAAGGCCCCCGGCCCCAAGGCCCCCTGGGCCCCGGCGCGCTTCGCGACGAAGAGGCGGTTGAGTTCGTCCAATTTTGACATGATTATCTTGTAGGTTCTGCATTCGGAGTTCTGCATGGAATAAAATTAATAGTCATTATACTTGCCGATTTCTAGAAATGAACATTTTACAGTTTAGAAATGAGCCTTTATATAATTACGACGTTAAGACTATCGAAAAATGGTGAGTACCCTCATATTAATAAGGATTAATCTATAACTGTCAAAAGTTCATTATTAGAAATCGGCAATGATACGGTACAAGTTCGAAACGAGTGGCCATAAATTAAAACACAACCCTAAGGAGTGTTTTAAATCGACAAGAGTTATGAACTTCCTTTTCGCACGTGTATCGTACGACGTTTTTCAGTACAGATGACCCTCCCAATTTTCGAAAAAAAGCACCATATGTGCAGACAAATTCTGTAATTTTGTGTACGGTAAATAAAATAATATTCGCGTACCTTTTTGAACTTTATCGTAACAGAGATAAGAGCGGAAAAAGAAAATGAATAAAATTTCCTTGACAGTTACTTTTATATGTACCTAGGTCATTTATTTAAGTTGTCCCCAGCCCAGATATTGTTGTTACATAGGTATTTTTTATATGATTTCTACTCAGAATCGTGAGCTATTTAGATCGTAATAAGAGAAAAATGTTGTCCCAAAACTTACATACATTTTTCGATCTTTCCATTCCGTTACCGCCATATAAAATGTATTAACGTAAAAAAATGGTAATGAAATGGAATAAACCTTAAGACAATAATTATCTTCTATCAGGATCAAAAGGGCTCGTGATACATTTTAAAAGTTCAAAATCCAAAAAGAAAGTGGGAGACAACTTTGAAATAACATACATTTGTCATCACCCCAATTCTTCCCCTGGATGTTGTAAGTCGACGATGATGAAGATTGAAGACTGGCAGAGTCATCGTAGTGGGCACAGCTGCGTTCTGCATCGCGATCGCAAAGGCGTGCATTTATCATTATCATCATCATCATCATATCAGCCGAAAGACGTCCACTGCTGAACATAGGCCTCCCCCAAAGATTGCCACAATGACCGGTCCTGCGCCACCCGCATCTGGCGGACTCTTGCGACCTTCACCAGGTCATCAATCCACCTTGTAAAGGCGTGCATTACATGATATTTATCTAAAAATGTATTTAAGCCCTTGATCTTAAGGGCCACTCAAATTAGGGTTAGCCAGCTAACCTACCTAACAAAACTAACCGATACGGGTGGCGTAGGACTGGTCATTGTGGCAATCTTTGGGGGAGGCATATGTTCAGCGTCTTTCGACTGATATTATGATGATCGAGAAAAACCGGTTAGAAAAAAAAAGAGTTTATGGATTTAACCGGTTAACCCTGACGTAGTTGGCTAACCCTAGCAAGCCTAAGACACTGGGACCAGGGTCCTTAAAGACTAGTTGCCAATCGCTAAAGCTTAATCGTCAATCGTAAACTGTCTTTGTCGCACTAATAAGAAAGTGTGACAGAGAGCGAAAACTACGATACGCTACTAAGCGTTAGCGATTGGCAATTTGGCTAAGCATCCAGTAGCTCTACCATAACTTTGCAAGTTTCGGTAACGTTAGCCTCCTAAGACCCAGTGACATTCGCTTTGTTTTTGAATTTAGAACTTTCTCTTCATTAATAAACAAGGAGCGGAATTTTCATAGCGAAAATGTAACTGTCAAAGGGATTGACTAAACTATTTTATCAACTTATCGATGATACGGAATAGCCCATTACTAACTTAACCTCCTGCCGCCCAGCCAATGAATTTTGAATTGACATTGAAGGAAATAGAATAAAATTTATTTTGTTTCAGGAGACCATTTTATAGGTCTCTGGGCGGCTAGAGGTTAAAAGATTATTCTATAGCATTTGACCTCTTTTATAAGTAACTTACATTTCGATATTAAAATAAATTATGTCAGGCATCAACAGTTTTATATTATTAACATCGCATGTGCTCACAAACTCTATCACTTATGAAAACTTAAGTGACATAAATAGCATAGCTTATGTGACGCCGCCGCTGTCATGATTTAATTAAATATCGAAATTACAGTTACTTATCTAAGAGATCAAATGTTGTAGAATAATCTTTTAGTTGGTAATGGATTATTCCTTAACATCGATATGTCGATAAAATAGTTTGATCAATCCCTCTGACAGTTAGATTTTCGTTATAAGAATTCCGCTTCCTGTTAATAAAAGTTCATAATAAATTTAGGAATATGTACACAATTTTGTACACGAGGACTTGGGAGGTAAGGTTTTACTCAATACGTAAAGCAGGCCATCGCTACTCTACTCGCTCCTGATTAACGCTTGTCGCTCCGCTATTCGCGTATGTCCGAGCCGTAACGCCGCGGCCACGACATCGGTCTAAGGCGACCGGCTTAGCGGAAAACGTATGGTGCTCCCTCTCGTACCCATATCGGCATCCCGCTCCAACTCATGGATTCGCTCGCGGCTGGTCGCCTTAGACCAATGTCGTGGCCGGGGCATGAAAGCTGCAAGCTGCGATTGAAGACGGATAAGACAAATCAGTGGATTTCATTGAGTTCATTTGACACGCTAAGTAGATACGTTTGCTTGATCTATGGTATACACGGTGCTCGTGAGCATTCCGAAAGATTTTAATGCTGGATTCCTGAGCACATTTAGAGTCTTTAATGTTATATAAAATTTCCTGGATTCGGCTTGGTTTCAGAGATAATCAACCTTTTTTCGAAATAAGTTTTTCGACGTAACTCGTCATTTAACTTCTTTATGATTACAATGCCATCACAATGTGTTCTAATATTATATACACACCTTTTGCCTGACAATCAAAAAATACGAATAGACTTGACGAAATAACCTGTATCTAAAAAAACAATTGAAATAAATAATTTAAACAAATTGTTGTTATGATAAAAAGTACTGGAAATGTTAAGAAGTATTCAAAAAGACTAAAAAAAAAGAAAAAAAAATTTGTTAAATGTTTATTTTGATGCCTAGAATGCACAGTTAAAATCTTTCGCAATGCTCGCGAGCACCGTGTATATGACATCTGTGCTGAGCCGTATCAACAAGTCCTCACCCGGCGTTTGACGTCAATGCTGCTGCAGGAGGACGACAGTTCGGAGGTGTAGCTGGTCGTGTGGTCGGCTGAGCTCCGCTTGCCTTCGCTCGGACGCTCGCTCGCTCGGGAGCTCCGCTTACGTCCTACATAAAGTGTTATAAGCGTCAATCACTTTTTTTATGTCACTCATTGCCAGTGGCGTAGCGTGCCTTGTCGGGGCCCCGTATAAAAATTTTTTGGAGGCCCTTATATGGATTACCTCCATAAATTAGAAAGTTTTTATTCTTTTTCTTTACACACTTTGGGGGCCCCGAATAATTGATACGGCAAATACGGCAGTAGCTACACCCTTGCTCATTGCCATGGTTACGTTTCCTTAGATCACCTTTAAAATCACAGTTTAATAGGATTATAAAATTGACAAAACTTTAAATTTTTTGACAGTTATGCGGCTCTTCTAAGGTGGGTCACCCACTAATCATGATAGTAGCCTACTGGATACGCTCTTTTAACAAACTATTTAACTGTTGCGTCCTGGGTGATGTGACAGAATAACAAAGAAAAAGTGATCCATAATCATGAGTCTCAATTTTATTCAGACATCGACGTTTTAAGGCTTTAAATCACTACATAGTATATACCTAATATAGTCACTTTTTCTGTCCCTATGTCCCTTTGTACGCTTAAATCTTTAAAACTACGCAACGGATTTTGATGAGATTTTTTTTAATAGGTAGAGTAATTCAAGAGAAAGGTTTTTATGTAGGTATAGTACCCGTGCGAAGCCGGGGCGGGTCGCTAGTTGGTAATAAAACCAAAAATGTGTTCTAGAAGTGCGTGAATATGGAATAATGTAAGTAGGACTGTTTAAATTTTTTTGTGTTCTACTGACAAATGGTATACTATCAAACCGGAATCAGAAGGGGATTCAGGAAGTACTATTGACACAACAAGAAAAGAGTTGTTTATAGATGTAGTGAGTGAATTAATCTGCACTTAAACTATGAATACATGAACTTAACTATGAAATATGAATATATCCTAGATTGACATACACTGTTGTGTCAACAGTACTTTCGAATACCATTCTAATCGCTGTGATAATACGTGGACTGGACATGTCTAGATAAGTTCTAGATGATGATAAAAATGGTTTTAATACTAAACAAACCTCTGCTCCGTTTCTCGCTCGACTGCTCGCTGGCTCTATCCCTGCGCCGGTCTTTACGTCGCTCGCTCCGCTTGTCGCTGCGCCGCTCGCTCCGCCGCTCGCTCCGCTTGTCGCTGCGCGTTTCACTCCGTCGCTCGCTGGCACCTGAGCGCGCTTGGTTTTCGCACAACTGAGCGACGCGAGCGATTTGTTCCTAAGAAAACTCATATATAACAGGCGATGGGCTAAGTAAAGACTCGAAAGGCTGGGCCATACGAGATGCGTTTTAGTTTTAGCGTTGGAAATGTCATAGTATATGACACACTGCTTAGGTACGTGGCGTGCACACACACGCGCGTGAAATGTAATGAAATTTACTTTCATTTTCATTTCATTTATAGGGATGATGACTAGTTAAAATTAATTATTTTTTCAAATATTGTCTTTACCTTAAAATAGACTCGGAAGTATCGTTTTTAGGGGGCAGTAACTCACTGGGATGGAAATGGAATTTCAGAACACTTTTCAGGCCTAGGCCTGGAAAGTAACTTTTTTTTAATTTCGACAACATTGTAATTTTTTTTGTATTTCTTTGTATGTTTGAGAAAAGGACTATACATGCCTCGGCGTGAAAACGGATTCCCGCTATACAGGGTGGTCCAAACCTTGACATCAAAAATTTTTTTTTAGATTCCCTATGTCATGGGCTATCAGAATATACCCCATGTGGCCCATGTATGTTAGCCGATTTTTTATAGTATTTTTGAAAAATTTTTTTTGAGAATTTCTGGAATGAAGAAATTTATTGATAAAAAAACTATTGGGGTTTTTTTAATATTTTCTTTTTGTATAAGTATTACTACAAATAAAGCATTTACTGACAAAAAATTAGCGTCCTCACTTTTATACAAGTAGGATAAAAAACACCAAATTCAAAATTTTACGTTAAAAACGCATCAAAATAGCATTAATGTACATAAATAAAACATATTCCAAGGATTCTTGGCAATTTAAAGACTGCCCTAGACCTTAAACTGTCGTAAAAGCAAAAAAAAAGTGATACTTAATAATGAGGATTTTTCGGAGTAGTCGGTCAAATAAACAAAAAAAAAGCTTCTAAATTTTTAATTTAAAAATAAAATTTCGTCCGTTTTGTTGTTCTTATCAATAAACAAAGACAGAAAATACCACGAAAACTCAATTTGTGTAGTTATTCATGTAATTTTTTACTACTTTAAAATTTTAAGCTTTTTTAAGTTCATTAGACAGACTAGGTACTCCGAAAAATCCTCATCATTAAGTATCACTTTTTTTGCTTTTACGATGGCTCAAGGTCTAGGGCGGTCTTTAGAATACGAAAATTCCTTGGGATATGTTTTATTTTTTTATTTACGTACATTAATGCTATTTTGATGCGTTTTTAGCGTGAACTTTTGAATTTGGCATTTTTTATCCTACTTGTATCAAAGTCAAAGTCAAATAATTTATTTGCCAGAATACGGTTACAGGGTGCTTAGCCAAGTTGCCAATCGCTAGCGCTTCATCGTTAAGCGCAGCTAACTGTCTTTGTCGCACTAATATGAAAGAGTGACAGAGACGGAAAACTACGTTACGCTACTAAGCGCTAGCGATTGACATCTTGGCTAAGCACCCAGAGGTCTTAAATCTAGGTAATACCTATACATTTCATGCGTATTCAACCTGCCTGCAGGTGTGCAAATATTTAAAGATAATAATTATTAGTATTTATAAATGTCAAACTATAATAAATAGAAATAATTAACAAACTAGACTAAACAAAAAATAATTCAAATTATATAATTATGATGTCATGTACAATTTTCCTAAAGACCTCGAGATCAAAGTGAGGACGCAAATTTACTTGTATCAAAGTCAAAGTCAAAGTCAAATAATTTATTTGCCAGAATACGGTTACAGAGGTCTTAAATCTAGGTAATACCTATACATTTCATGCGTATTCAACCTGCCTGCAGGTGTGCAAATATTTAAAGATAATAATTATTAGTATTTATAAATGTCAAACTATAATAAATAGAAATAATTAACAAACTAGACTAAACAAAAAATAATTCAAATTATATAATTATGATGTCATGTACAATTTTCCTAAAGACCTCGAGATCAAAGTGAGGACGCAAATTTTTTTGTCAGTAAATGCTTTGTTTGTAGTAATACTTTTACAAAAAGAAACTAGTTAAAAAACGCCACTAGTTAAGAAACTTTGGGACGCCACGTGTGTGAGCACTTTTGCTGCGTCACATCTAAGCAGAACAGTGCGAACCGCTGGTGCCGCTGCCGAGCTTGCCGCGTTCAAAAAGCGACAAAAATATGTGACATTGTGCAATAGTTACTTTTTTGTGCCTCTTTCATTTGAAACAACTGGATGCTGGGGATCTGAAGCAATTTCGTTCATCCGAGAAGTTGGACGTCGTATATGGGAGAGGGGATCTGACGCCCGCGCGGGGGTGTACCTGGTGCAAAGGTTATCCATCGCCATTCAACGTGGTAATGCTGCTAGTGTGATGGGTACCTTCGCTCCAGGTACAACTCGTGGCGGACTTTTCGAATAATTTAAGTTAGATAGTTTTATTCACTATATTTAATTAGTTAAAAAACCCAATAGTTTTTTTTTTTAATAATAAATTTCTCCATTACAGAATTTCTCAAAAAAATTTTTCAAAAATTCATATCTCGAAAACTACAAAAAATCGGCTAACATACATGGTGTATATTCTGATAGCTCATGACGTGAGGAATCAAAAAAAAAATTTTTGACTTCAAGGTTTGGACCACCCTGTATACCAACTTGGCCGGAAATCCTCATTTTCCCGGCCTCTGATGTAATGTACTATAACATTATGCACGACATAATATACGAAGAAATTATTACTAAGATGTAGATTGCAGTAATTTTTGTACAGAACTTCTATTTGATAAATTGAAAGGAACTTAAAAGAGTAGGTCATTTGGCAGTACTCAAACGTGACGTCACTTTTGAGTAAGTATCTATATATATAAAAGAAGAAGCTCCCTTATAAAGATGCACGCACAGCCTAAACCCCTGGTCCTATAAACTCCAAATTTGGCACGTAGGTTCCTTTTATGGTGTAGACGAGCACTAAGAAAGGATTTTACAAAATTCACCTTCTAAGGGGTTGAAATGGGGGTCCAAAGTTTGTATGGCGAAATAAGATTAGTTGAACTATTTGATCCGAAACTTCGCAAGAGTATTCTTTAAAGTAATTGAGTAAAGGAATGTTTAAGGTTTTTTGAAAATTCAACCCCTGAAAAAGTTAAAAAGGGTGACGAAGTGAAAGAATCAAGACGGGTATCGTTTTTATACTTTATCGAGTCGTAGGTCACGAAAACAATAACGATTTTAAAATTTAACGCGGCGGACATGAAATACTATGTACACGGTTAAGATGTTATGGGGTAAATTTCGAAAAATATCAATATAATTTTATTATTTATTTATATATCATATTCATTTATGGTTCTAGAGATTCCAAATATAGTGCGTAGGTTTCTTTGAGGGTGTAGGGAAGCTCTAAAAATGGTTAGGTCAAAATCCACTCCCTAGGGGGTGCGATAGGGGTCCAGGGTTTGTATGGCGAAACTTGATCAATTAAAATACCTATTTCATCCCAAATTTCACAGGAGTATCCCTAAACATAAATGAGTAAAGACGTGTTTTAAGTTTTTGAGAAATCAATCCTTGAATGTTGTAAAAAGGGCAAACAGTAAAAATCAACATGGATATCGATTCCACGGTTTATCAAGTCATTGTTCACGAAAACAATAACGATTTTAAAATCTAACAAGGCGGACGTGTAACACCGCTTACCCTGTTATGGGATGGAATTTGATAATCTATCTATCTATATACATAAAAGAAGAAGCTCCCTGACAAAGATCCACGCACAGCCTAAACCCCTGGTCCTGGAGATAATAAAGTTCTTCATATGGAATTTTAAGTCAAAATTGCAAGAAAAGTTCGCCATCTTGAATTTAGGCATTAAGTTTAATACGACCGTGATAAAAATTTATAGAACGCAGCCGAACCACGGGTAAAAGCACCATGCGCCACACTTAAATCGGTTAAGGCAAACGCGCGATAATTGCGGGAAAATATTAACACGCAGTGAATAGATGTTAGTACGCGGGCGTAGCCGCGGGTAACTGCTAGTTTCATATAAAATTCCATAGTGGTGATCGTTTTGACAGTTCGGAAAAAGATGCTGATTGATGCCAGTCATCATGCCTATTCTGGTACTTATTCGCATGTCACGATCTCAATCTTTTTTCTTTCATTTCTTGCAGTCACGTTCTGTCAAGTCTAGTGCAAAAGTAACGCATAGCACGATTGTTAGTAAAATCTGTTCCACCTGTAGTCGTACACATGAGCTGCCGTAAGCGTACTGGTTACTTTCAATTTTCCGTGTGGTGACGTCTGAATACATTTGTCACCACCCCAACTCTTCCCGCGGGTGTCGTAAAAATTGACTAAGAGATAGAATTGTCACTGACCATTTTTTGATAAGATTTATGATGAGCAGCAGCGTCATCATAGTGGACACATTACTGCAATCGCCAATCCACTTGTCAATCGTGGCGATTATGGCCATTTACCTCCTAATGCGTCTATACGCATAGTTATAATAGGAGAGGCCTACGTCCGGCCAGCAGTGGATTAAGATAGGCTGATTACAGAATTAGATTTGGATAGAAGAAACAAGTTCATTCATTTGTATGGCGGCCGAGCGTGTCAGATTTTGTACTGAAGTTGTTACTTGCCTATGATTTTAAATATGTCTCAGGCCCTTGAGTATCATTTTTTGTGTTGTTGCAATTAATATTACTTAAGGAGGCATCATTAATGTTTTTGTTCACTTCAACTTACAAAATTTGACGCCCGAAAGCTGCAAGCTGCGATTAAAGACGGACAACTCAGTGGATTTCACTGAGTTCATTTGACACGCTAAGTAGATACGTTTGCTTGATCTATGGTATATATGACATCTGTGGGTTTTGCTGATCCCTCAAACCATGGACCTCAACCAATGGACAGTAATTACCTGCTGATCCCTCAAAGCTTTCTGCAGCGACTCGCGGAAGCTGCGACTGGACTCGGACGAGCGCCTCGTCGCCTCGCTGCCGGTCTTGCCCCGCCTTGCCTTGCTGGTCTTCACCCGCGGCTCTCCGATGTTGCCTCGTGGACGGGGTTCTCCGCTTTTGCTGTCATTGCTTTCCAGTTTGTTGTGTCTACAAGAGTGTAAGGAGTTATTATTTACACAAGGGGCCTAGTAAATATTTATTAATCTGGCTGGCGCAATCGGGTCAAACGCAAACCCATGTTCGGAGTCTTTCCGGTGGACAATCTAAAAGTTAAGAAAAGCTTGATTTTCTTATGAAAGCCTAATCTTCATTAAGACGTACTCCTTTTTCATTGCGTTGTATGATAAAAATCATTACTACCTGTCCACAGGCAGTTAACTATCGACCACAGGAAAGAAAATGTGCGTGCTCAGCTGAACTGTAGAGCTCCTCTTTCCTGTGGCCAATAGTAAGCAACTGGTAGAAGTGTAGTCGTGATTTTTATCATACAATTCAATAAGAAAGGAGTGTCTTTAAATGACAATAAGGGTTTAATAAGAAAATTAACTCTCATAGCCCTTAACTTTTAAAATGTCCACCGGAAAGACTCATAACATGATTTTAAGTTTGACCCAATTATAAACGAATTGAAAAACCCCGAACATGACATCAAAACTATGGAATCCAGCAAGAAAACATTATCCACGTTCAGCCCCAAGTTACTATGAGAAAGATGATAAGTTAATGATTATTGTGCAACCTGTTACTGCTGACGGTATAGTTGAACTAATATGAGCTGAGCTCGTTCTCTTAAAATTCCAGTAGCATTGGGTTGTAAACCACAAAGTAAGATAACAAGCACTTGTCTTAGTAGAAGCAGAATATAACTGCCTTAAAAACGCATATCTTTGGACTAAATGTCATTTAGTCCAAAGATATGCGAAAAGCGTTCTTCTGACAACTCCGAAGCCAAAACTAATCTTAGAAGAGAAGGTTCAATTCTTAGTGCGTAGCCAAGTTGCCAAACGCTAACTCTCTAGTAGCGTAGCGTAGTTTCCTCTCTCTAGCACACTTTCCTATTTATGTGATAAAGACGTTTCGTTCACGATTAAGCGTTAGCGATTGGCGTCTTGGGTAGGCAAGCACCCTGAGGTGCTTCTGTGGGGAGATGACAAGTGAAAGGGGGCCTGCTTAGCTAATATTCGACAGTCCAGACTTCTAGTCCTGCAAGAACCGCTTGCTGATAGCTCGGAAGACGAACTGGGCGTAAAAGCTTCATCAGCTCTGAGCTATTTCTATGAGGGAGATGAAAAGGTCGATATCGTCGGTTGACAAGCAAAATTGACTTAGTAACAAATACCTACTTGAAATAAATCTCAGTTCTGAATTAATACTGCCATAAGAGATTAAGATATTGCTCAGAGTAGTGACAGTTTTTATAGTGAGTTTTGCTTGTCAGCCGACGATATGCTCCCTGCTACGATTGCCTCGGTGGTAGCTAGTGTCCAACGGTACAGAACCGCTTGTCTGACAGCTCGGAGGCCGAGCTAGTGGTGTCTGACGGCTCGAAGGCCGAGAGGACAGCTCTGAGCTACTCTTGTGAGGAAGAAGAAAAGGAAAATGTCGACATGGTGCCTGCTACTGCTGCCTCGGCGGTTGCTAGGGTCTGAGAGGGAACTGACCAAAATCGTGCGAGAACTGCTTGTCTGACAACTTTGAGGCCGACCTGAGGGTGGAAAAGGAATGGGGAGAACCTGCGGCCAGTAATGCCCCTGTGAAAAAGTCAAACATCATTATGGTACCTGCTACGGCTGCCTCGGCGGTAGCTAGTGTCCGAGAGTCCAGAGTCATGCGAGAACCGCTTGTCTGACAGCTCGGAGGCCGAGCTGGTGGAGGAGGGAGGCCGCACCGCCGCCGCGCCTGCGTCCACCACCAGCCCTGTGCTGCTCCTGTGAGGAGTGCTGAGGAGAAATAAACAATCAGAATCGTGATTTTGAGCCCTGTGATACGCCTATTTTGGGTGTTAAACTCTCAATATCTCAACACTATAAGGGAAATCTCTTACCTCGGTTTCCAAGATACAGGCTGTGCCTAGTTTGGGCCCGATGGATATTGTTATGTCAATGTTAATATTAACTATGTTCAAATTATTTTTGTGAACCGAAATCATTGTATACTTTATCTGGTAAGAAACATTTTATTTATTTATTTATGTTATTTGCTGTGACTATAACAAAGATTACAAAAACCTTTTGTTTCTTACAGAATATATTAGGTTATTTATATCATAATGTTATTACAGTATCGAATTTATTCTACAAAAAACCCCTACTTAGGTGAAGACAAGGACCCAGATTTAGGCTGCGGTGCCATTGAGGCGGAGAGAAGCGGAGATGTGCAAAATTTACCAATTACATTCTTCAAATTCAAAATTCGAAACACTGTGATGCGGTCTTATTGGCCAATTTTGCACATCTCCGCACTTCTCCGCCTCAATGGAGCCGCAGCTTGAGTGTGTCGGTAATGCTTCACGTCAGCCAGATTTCTCCAACTGACCTTAGATCTTATTCTGCAGACGCCTCACAGATCTAGTAACGTTCCAGGTCGACAAAGACCTTTGATAAAGGCTCGGCACATGACCATACTCTAAGGGCAAGCAGTAGTGCTGAACATCTATCCGAATCGTCATTTCCCCTACGAACAAATAAAACATGGAAGCCGCAAGCCATATAAAATTGCCTTTCAAAAACGGTCCAGAATTTTAGTTGACAAGTGTCACCCCCTCTTCAAAGAATCACGGTAATTAATGTCAATATCCTATAAAAACTTAAACCGCCATTTAAAAATAGTTCTGATTGGTCCATCAAAGTTTTGATTGGCTATATTCTATAAGCATTTGTCAAAGTTGTTGCGCCGAAATATGCGCGGTGGTAAGAATAGCGCTATGTCCTGCCCATCTTGGCACAATTGAACAATTGCTTTTGGGGGTATTTTTGAGCTGGCGTTAGACGTCCATGTTATATATGGTCGTAGCATTTCCCCAAGTGTCAATCAAGGCTTAATCAGGAACCCCTGGACTTTAGGACTCACATATTCCTCTGGAGACGCCTAGCGGGCCTGGTGCCTCGCATGAACCGGTCCAAGTCGAGGATGTCGGCGCCTGGCGCCTCCTCCGACCACTCCGACGAGGTGCCCATGGTGCTGGATCACGCTAGCATGTCACGAACGCTGCAATTGTTATCATCATCAACCTATGCGCCATCTCCTAAAAAAAATAGAGTTGGATCACGTCTTCGAAATCGATAATTATTGGTATGATGACCAGTGATCGGTTTTTTGGATTCTCCCTCGCGGGATTTCGCGTATAAAAAAATTACGGGTGTGACTATTATATTACACACACAAGAGCATATTTTTTTGAACAGAAACATAGCAAATTGCATGGAAATACGTATAAATAATAAAAGTTTATTTTTCAAGTTACTATAGGAGACCCGCCGGGTGAATCCAAAAAACCTAGCCCACCTAACGAAGACCAAAAGTTGCCTATCGGGGGAAATAATTCGTGTATAAGCAAATTTTGGCATAGTTGTAGGGAATGGTGTTTTAAACCACGTACTAAAAGTACTGGTGGTTAGGGGTGGAGCTAACAGGGGGAGAGGGGTGTAAAAGTCCTTATTTTTAATTTTTCGTAAATAACTCGTAAACCGTGGCTTGTAGCAAAAAACGTTCTAGTACATAAATAATCTACATAAAATTCTCTACAAAAAAGATATGCACATGTTTCCTCTGGGATCAATGTGTCATGAGATAAGAAAGCAAGAAGATGGACACTAAAGAAATAAACACATTTGTTTAAGTAGGTATGGCACATACTACAGAATGCTCGCGAGTATTCCAAAAGATTTTAATGCTCAATTCCTAACCATATTTAGAGTCTTTAATGTTATGTAAAATTTTCTGGATTCTGCTTGGTTTCAGAGATAATCAACCTTTTTTTCGAAATAAGTTTTTCGACGTAACTCGTCATAAAACTTCTTTTTGATTACAATGCTATCACAATGTCTTTTAATATTACCACATCTTTTGCCTGGCAATCAAAAAATGGGAATAAACTTGACGAAATAACCTGTCCCTAAAAAAAATATTAAAATAAATAATTTTAACAAATTATTGTTATGATAAAAAGTACTGGAAATGTTAAAAAGTATGCAAAAAGTCTAAAAAAAGAGAAAAAAATATTTTTTTTGGTGGTATTTGACATTAGGCCTCATAATTATTTTTGTTTGTTTTGATGTCTAGAATGCATAGTTAAAATCTTTTGACGATGATTATGAGAATATTTTAGGTTTAGAAGATAATTAGGAATTTTATTTTTACATATAAGCTGTATAGGGCGCGCTCGGGCACAAGCATTCCAAAAGATTTTAAGTATGCATTATAGATATCAAAATAAACAAAAATGATTAAGAGACCTAATGACAAATACCACAAAAAAAAAAATTTTTCCTTTTTTTTGTTTTAGACTTTTTGAATACTTTTTGACATTTCCAGTACTTTTTATCACAACAACAATTTGTTAAAATTATTTTTTTAAATATATTTTTCAGGGACAGGTTATTTTAGGTTTCGTCAAGTTTATTCCCATTTTTTGATTGCCAGGCAAAAGTTGTGGTAATATTAAAACACATTGTGGTAGCATTGTAATCAAAAATAAGTTTTATGACGAGTTACGTCGAAAAACTTATTTCGAAAAAAAGGTTGATTATCTCTGAAACTAAGCCAAATCCAGAAAATTTTATATAACATTAAGGACTCTAAATATGGTCAGGAATTGAGCATTAAAATCTTTTGGAATGCTCGCGAGCATTCTGTATGTCGGTCATTCTCCAGATTTGTGCTAGAATCCTAATTAACACGTCGCTTTTTTTCTACTTACTTTTCAATGAATATCTTTACAAACATAGTAACATATTGATCGTAGAAACTTAAATGTCTATGCGTCACTTTATAATTATGAAAGAATAATTATTTAAAAAACAATCAAAATTTATGTGACGTGTGAATTAGAAAAAGGACGTGTTAATTAGAACATTACACTTATGGAGGGCGCGTGAATTATGAAAACGACGCGTTAATTATAATATTTTAGATTTTGCTTGACGTGTGAATTAGAAAAAAAAAAGTTACAAACTAACATTTCATTCCATATTCGAGAAAATATTATTTACGTAGGTATAAGTAGTGAGTTTTTATCGATAGATATCACTTATTCCATATATTTTATAACCAATTTCTAATTAACGCGGTCATTTTTGACGAGTGAATTAGACGCGTTATTTAGGTTTTCTTGAAAAATAAAAAATATCTTGTTTTTTGTACATGCAATATACTACAGAATCTAATATGTATTAAATAATGCGATTTTTAATGTATACTGTAATTCTCGGCGCAATAGAGTTACTAGTTGAATTTTAAAATGTGAACGTGTTAATTAGAAATTTTGTGAACCAAGCCGCGTGAATTAGAGACAATGGTTCATAGTCTCCTTCCAGAACACAACTGACACGCCCATCCCACACAGGACTCTAGACACGACTGTGGGCTAGACCGAAAGGCGATAGTGAGGTCCGTACCTACATTCAGAGTGCTCGTATGACAATGACTAGATGTGACGCGTCAATTAGGACAGGTTTCGAGACAAAGTGTTGATCGTTGATATCTTAGTCATATAGTACTTTATTCATTTGATATTTTTTGTACCATTAAAAGGTATTTTGTTTTGTTCAAAGAACTAGCTTTCGTTGGCGTTTCTTCATGTATATCGTAAGGAGAAATTAATATGTTAGTGAATCGGGTAGTGGGACGCGACGTGTGAATTAGGAGAACGACCCTTAACGTATTTTTTTCTACCCTTTGTGTTTAATATACGTACATGAAAATTCATGTACAGCTGAAAACGAATACAGTCTATGCTCAAAAAATATAATATATGAGAAAACTTATACTTTAATATTTTTTAAGAGCGAAGACATGTAAAAATGCACGCCTGGAGAATGACCGATGTGTCATACGTACCTACTTAAACGAATGTGTTTATTTCTTTAGTGTCCATCTTCTTGCTTTCTTATCTCGTGACACATTGATCCCAGAGGAAACATGTATATTTAATTTTTGTAGAGAATTTTATGTAGATTACTTATGTACTAGAACGTTTTTTGCTATAAGCCACGGTTTACGAGTTATTTACGAAAAATTAAAAATAAGGACCTTTACACCCCTCTCCCCCCGTTAGCTCCACCCCTGACCACCAGTACTTTTAGTATGTGGTTTAAAACACCATTCCCTACAACTATGCCAAAATTCGCTTATACACGAGTTTTTTCCTCTGAGTTTCCTTCGTTTGGTGTACTACTGAGCAAGATCCACATTTCCCAAATTTTTTGTTTGAAACGTTCCTTTTCTGTTACCAACAAGTTGCCAAGTTGCCAATCGCTAACGCTGAATTGTCAATCGTAAACGATAGGCAACTAACTGTCTTTGCCGCACTTATAAGTACGAGTGACAGAGAGAGAAAACCACGATACGCTACTGAGCGTTAGCGATTGGCAACTTGGCTAAGCACCCTGGTACGTAAAGGAACGTTTCATACAAACATTTTGGTACATTTTGGGAAATATAGAGATCTTACGCAAATACGCAGTTGTGTCGCCTAAATCTAATTAATGTGTTTATTTCAATATTCTATTTTGTATTTGTATTGTATATATTTTTTTAATTGTATAATTTTAGTTTCATGACGCATTGGTGTTCTAATGTCATGTAAACTTTTGTTTTAATAAATAAATAAATCTTGCTCAGCATCATTTACTCTACCAATTTTTATCAATATCGAAAACGTGATTCAAATTCACATTTTTTTTGTGAAATGCTCCTATATCAGTCCACTGCTGGACAAAGGCCTCTCCTATTATCAAACCGGAATCAGAAAGGGATTCGAAAGTACTGTTGACACAACAATTGACACAATATTTACCAAGAAAAAGTTGTTCATAGAAGTAGCGAGTGATTAATTTATCTTTGTCTGTCAGTCTCTGCACTTAAACTATGAATATATGAATGTAACTAAGAATATATCCCAGATTGACTTATACACTGTTGTGTCAGCAGTACTTTCAGATCCCGTTCTAATCGCGGTTGGATAATATTACATATGCCTATAGACGCATTAGGATTAGGACGTAAATGCGCTTGCGCGACGCTGGAAAACGGTTTGGCGATCACTAAAAATAGTGCCAGTTTTTACTTATAGCGAGTTGTTTCGGTTGGTTATCAACCGACGATATGATATCGTGTGGTGACGGCTGTAAGAATATATTTGTCGCCACCTCAACTCTTCCCGTGGATGTCGTAGGCGTCTATTAAGGGATTGAAGTGTCACTGCCCATTCTTGTATCGAAGATGATGATGACAATAGGTCATGGACATATTATAGGCCTCTACCACAGCAGACTGAGACAGGCTGATGATGAGTTATATTTACGTAAACATTTTAATATTAATGTCAAAATTACAATAGCAATTTGTTGACAGGATCAGCTTTAAACAAAGCAATAATGACAGCTTTTTGGAAAATATTAGGGAAACTATCAAAATTATAGAGAAGCCGCATTGATTTTTGTACCTTCGAATATAAATTAGTTATTCGTGTACTTACATTGTCTGGGTTAGTCATAAGCCTTGTGGGGATGGTGGTTTGCTGGGATGCCGCATTCTGCTGACAGATTTTCTTGACAATCTGTCAATATGCATAACTGGACAGAGTCTTGACAGAGTTGACTCTATGGAGGTTGAGAGAGAATGACCAAAAAGTTTGAAAAGCTATATTAGATATCGCGATAGATTGGTTCCTTCGGGACAATTTATATCACTAACAACTGCTATATTTGTAACTATTTACGTAGTTTAATTTACTTATTAGAGTTATGTATACTTCGCCGTGTGGTGACGGTGGTAAGAATACATTTATCACCCTAACTCTTCCCGTGGATGGCGTAAGATTGGACTAAGGGATTGAAGTGTCACTGACCATTTATTTATCGAAGATTGATGATGGGCAGCAGCATGAATCATAGTTAGTAGACACACTAATAGTGCGATCACCAACCCGCTTGATCAGCGTGGCGATTATGGACATTTACCTCCTAATGCGTCCATACGCATAGGCTAAAGAAAAGCCGTTGTCCAGCAGTGGACTGTCTCGTCCACGCCCTACACTCAATCGTAAAAACTTTCAATTAATTTAGCACCGTTTCTGGAAGCTTTTGAGCTGTTCTAAAGCCACAGCAGTTTTATCTGTAGGTATATTTGTGGACAAGTTTGTTGACCATTTACGTAACAGTACATTGTGCATCAAGGGAGGTAAGTACGGAATTACTAACGAGAGTGTTAGAAGCCCGACGCCGTTAGGCGGAGGGCTTTTATGACTCGAGTTAGTATTCCGCTCACCGACCGTGATGCGTACAATGTTTTTTATCACACTTGCCATCAAAAAATAAGTTTTAAGACATAATATAATTAAATGACGTAGATACTGACATTTCTATTACTCCCTAGGGAATTTCATTTTTCTATTACTCCCGCTACGCGCGCAAGCTATGGCGCGCTTAGACAGCAAGTGTGATGAAAACCTTTTTATAAATGATGTCGTACTGGCCACCAATCGCTGTCAACACATTCCATCTTCCTTCTGCCTCCCCAGTGACACAAACAAAAGAAGTTCGACCGTCACGCCCGTGGGCCCAAATCCTCCAAATTTTCAAACTAAATAAACAAAATGATGTAAATAAATACAGAAGACTGCAACAAAATGAATAAGTCTGAGCTATTGCTCTGGTGGTTACTCATCGTTATTTTACAAGTAAGTTTAATCTTAGAGAGAATAATTGTAAAGTTGTGGAAAACGTTCCTTTCAAGTACTCGAACCCTTAGGACTCCGTTTTAAAGACGTTTGATTATTGATACAGAGATTTGATTATTTAATTTTCTTTCATTCGTTTATTCAAGAAACTGACATTGTGGTTTTTAAGCCTTTAAGTTTTGCGAGTATTTAGAGTTCGAGTCTAACCTTTTGAACGCTTTGCCTCTCCCGGCCTAAACACCAATATCTCGACTAATAAATAACGAATATAAACCTTATCTGTCAGCAGCACAAAACAGAAGTCAGCAGGACAGTTGCTTTGACAGCGTCTGCCATGACCACTTTAGTGGTTGCTGGCTTTGTCTTTGTACCCAACATACGCCCACTTTAGTGATTCTTAGCATTCAAAAGTTTACGCTTCGAAAGTAGCGCTTTTTCACAACAGATATTGGCAGAGATTATCGAGAAACAGCTGACAGGTGTTTTTCTATACTTACATATCAAAGTGTCTTGCTGTACAGCCAGACCATCGCCTGATTAAGCTTAATTTCTTCTGAAGATATGTACCCATCACGTACCTAACTTTTGTACCTATGTGGAAAATATATGTGCCTACCTAGGTAGGTACATAATATATTTTCCAATTAGATACAACACATTTAATGTGGGACGGCTGGACTCACTTAATACTTGTGATTTTATGTGTTTCGCACTTCAGACGATGATACTCATGATGTACCTGTACCATTGGGTAAAGCAATTTGGTACAAAAGGTACGATATCCAACAACTGAAAAGCTCGGGGTTAGTATGAATATTTGTGTGAGAAATTTGAATTTTTTCTTGATTGCTTTGTGCGTTTTTTTTTTCTTTTTGCTCCCGAGCTAGTGTCACTACGACTATGCCTGATCTATTGTGATCACTGCCTACTACAGCGCTCGGTCTAGTCCTGCAAATTCAATTCAAGTACTTCTTTGTCTAGCCTTTGACGTATTTTGTATATGATGATGGGCAGCAGCATCATAATAGAGGACACACTACTGCGATCGCCGACCCGCTTGCCCAGCGTGGCCATTTTGCCAATAGGGCATGGCCATAGGCCTTTGCCACAGCAGTGGACTGAGACAGGCTGATGATGTATGCCTTTGTCTAGCCTTTGAACTATTTTGGATATAGCCGCGTTGAAGATGTGTCTGTCATTTTCAAACCCCGGACGACGGGAGCAAAAATCAGTTTGTCACTAGTGCTTAGTTAAATATCGACTATTCTATCGACATCCATACCAACATTTTACGAATTAGAAATGTATTGATCAACAGTAATTTATGCAACCGTACGTAATCAGAAGCATTGCGATCTAAAATTGATAAACAATAATATGTCAACAATACCTAGTACCATAGGACAGTTACAAAACCAAAATTAAAGCCTAAAAAGCAGCTTGAATGTCGTTCAGAATTTCAAAGTGCACTTGTTAAGATTACTTTTACATCCTCAAGGAGAAATTATTCACAAAAAATATCATAATGTGTTGACTAAAAAAATTGGTGAATTCATATTAAAATTTTTATATATTTTTGATATCTGGAAAAGAAGTGAAACTATTAGGGAAACATAATTAGCATAATCTATAAATTTCAAATTAAAAAATCGTTCATATGGATGTCGATAGATTAGTCGATATTTAACTAAGCACTAGTGACAAACGCATTTTTGCTCCCGTCATCCGGAGTTTGGTCATTTTGTGGACTAAATCTGAAGGATATCTTCAAGGCACAATCAAGTGCTGCAGTTTTCCGGGTGAAGTGTCTCGTAAACCGTAGGCAGTAGCCGTACCTTGAACTTACTTTCTATTCGGATCGCTCGCGATACGCGAGTACAGTCAAAGACAAAATAAGGTGTACACAAAAACGTTCAAAAATATGTCCCAATGCACTCTAATTCTGTGTAATAAAAACGTCGTAACATATTTATGAGCGGATTCTTTCGATACTTATTTTTGCACTTGACTGTACGAGCGGGATGGACAGAAAGTAAGTGTGTCGTGTGGTGACGGCAGTAAGAATACATTTATCACGAGGGGCCGCACATAGTGTGCCACTAAGAGGTATAGACATAGTCACTTACTACTAAGAAGATACTTGTGTGTGTGGCACTTAGACTTAGCATCTAACACACACACACAAAAAATAGTGGCACAGTGATAAGGACGGACGATTATCGTTCCTTTTCACTTCCACTAGTAAAAAGTTTCATAAGACCATCCCTTTCGTTCTTGATATTATTATTACGTTGTCAAATCCATATCCATATTCTAAATCCATGATTTATCACCACCCCACCTCTTCCCGCTGGTGTCGTAAGAGCCGGCTAAGGGTGCGGCTCCACTGACGCGGAGAGCGGAGCTGTGGGTGCTTGGCCAATGAGACCGCATCACATTGTTCCGATTTCGAATTTGAAGAATGTAATTGGTCAATTTTGCACAGCTCCGCTCCTCTCCGCGTCAGTGGAGCCGCACCCTAAGGGATTGAAGTGTCGCTGAACATTCATATATTGAAAATTGATCATGGGCAGCAGCGCAACAATAGTCACACTACTGCAATGGCTAACCCGCTTGCCCAGCGTGGCAATTATGGGCACTGCCTCTGCGTTTATACGCGTACGTAATAGGAGAGGCCTTTATTAGTCCGTGGGCTAGTCGGCCTGAAATTAGAAAACGGTATAATTTGAGGGTACCAAGTGTCCTTTTTACAGTAGTTAGACATATTCATAAGGATCTTAAAAAAGTATGATAGACATCTCAAAGTGGTAGCTAATAGGCATACGGGCTATTTCAAGATTTCCGTTGTATGACAGGTATGGTTAAAATTAGGAGGTACAAATTTTCCTTTTCACGGCTGTTAGGTAAGCTTATAAAAACGTCAAAAATGCAAGATTGCCATTTATAAGTGCTACCTAACAAAACTGGGGGCCAATCAAAGATGGTGGATCTCAAGTTTTACAAAATCAAGTATATCTCAAGAACTATTAAATATATCTAATTACTCTCTTGAACAAAATTAAAGGCATATCTAGAAGCTTCATATTTTGCATATACACCATATTGCTAAAACCAACCAATAATTAATTATGACCAAATTTATGAAAATTTCGTGATTTTGATTTTTTTGCGTCGTGTTTTTACATAGTAGTCGTGACGCTAGAAAAATTAAATATTTTTTTAAAGATAGTGTATGTAATAAGCTTTAATTTTATGTATATAACTTGTTGGCGGTATTAAAAAAAAAGACCCATAAAAAATATTTAAATGAATTGTAGTCATAATCCACCGTATACTTAGTGATTTAAGAGGCGATGGAAGTGCCACTCGTAAATAATAATGCTTATTTCAAATAACCAAGATTTAAAAATATAAAAAACTTAACTTTTCGAGATATACTTGATTTTGTAAAACTTGAGATCCACCATCTTTGATTGGCCCCCATTTTTGTTAGGTAGCACTTATAAATGGCATCTTGCATTTTTGACGTTTTTATAAGCTTACCTAACAGCCGTGAAAAGGAAAATTTGTACCTCCTAATTTTAACCATACCTGTCATACAACGGAAATCTTGAAATAGCCCGTATGCCTATTAGCTACCACTTTGAGATGTCTATCATACTTTTTTAACATCCTTATGAATATGTCTAACTACTGTAAAAAGGACACTTGGTACCCCCAAATTATACCGTTTTCTAATTTCGGACCGACTAGCCCACGGACTATATCCAGAAGAGGACTAAAATTGGCTGATGTGAATTAAGCGAGGCATCCCCATGCAACATAATGTGATCTTGACATGATCGCCGTTTTGATTGTGTAGGTTATGAAGCCGATAACATGAGCGTTTGCGATTAGCAACTTGGCTAAGCGCTCTGGTACTATTATACTGTTAAGCGAAATTCGGTAATTCCTTCATATGCCAGACTATTCAAAAGTGGAATTCTTTACCGGCACATGTGTTTCCGCATACCTATAAGTTGGGACCCTTTAAACGAAGCGTGAAGAAGCATCTAGCGGGCCAGCAAGGCGG
Organism: Thaumatotibia leucotreta; assembly: GCA_025490895.1. Classification (NCBI taxonomy): domain Eukaryota; kingdom Metazoa; phylum Arthropoda; class Insecta; order Lepidoptera; family Tortricidae; genus Thaumatotibia; species Thaumatotibia leucotreta. The sequence goes on from JALPQI010002590.1 coordinate 23,211, forward strand.
TGGCAACTAACAGGTTACTGATTGTCTCCTGTTCGTTGCCGCCGCGATTTGGGCTCTACTTTTCACTTACGATCAGGTGGAGTGGAGCCACTTTGTTGTGCCAACATAAAAAAAAAAAAGCGGTAGATAAATTGTATTCTATCCATGTTATTGTGTTTATTATGTACCCACTGGTTGTTTACAGATTGTGGACTGCACAAACGGTTGTTCCTCCTGTTGCTGTAAATGCTGCCGCGGCTGGTGATAGGTATCGCATCTTCAGTTGAGGCCCAAACCTGCGCTACTACCACAAACACCGAAGTTCGCAAATTTCGGTTTTCTTTGTCACTAACAAAGCCTTTCGTTAGTGACAGAAACAAATTCTCGAAATTTGCGAACTTCGGTGTTCGCGTTAGCTGGCCGCGAACTTCGACAGTCGTCCATTTGTCACTGTCACTCATACCGCCTTCGTGGGAGTGTCAGAGACAGCTAGCTACGAGTTTCGTAGTTCGCGAGGACAGAAGAGTTTAAAAACTTGAAAACTGAATTCTTAGACGTTGAGTTTCTGAAGCGTTAATACTATTCAGAATCACTTTTATTCTTATCGTTAAATGCCTTTGTATGAAGATTTGAGCTAGCACAACGTTGGGTATTCGTATGGAATGGATAGAGGGACATTTTTTGATCATTACTTCATCAGTGATTATGCTGATATGTACTCCTCGAGAAAAACCGTAATAAAACAGTTTTCTTATAAGGCCCCTTCTCACTCATGCACGTATCGCGAATGTAACATCGATTTCGCAGATTGCTAATGCCGGTCCACACTCGCGTTCGCGGCTATGCGCCGCAATTCGTGCATAAATGAGGGGCGTTAAAGTTGGAAAAGCACATTCGAGCCAGATGCGATCTTCTGAATGGAATGATCCCAAAACTTTTGTAAGAACATGTTTTCAAGATTTTTGCATAACTCAACTGTCATAAAGAATGTGTTGTGTATGTATCATGATTAAAATAGCCTCAACTTTGCGAAACCTATAAGCAGTGGCGGATTAGCCAGCGCAGCCCATGATCTGTTTTTAATATAAAAAGCGCTTTGGCAGTGGTGGGTGCGCCAGGCCTTCTGCTATTAGGCTAATCCGCCACTGCCTATATGACGCGCAATATTAAAGGTCCGACGACAAAGCAGCTTAAAAAAACGCGTCATTGCGATTCCTTATCGTCACAGTTTTTTAAGCGGCGATCTGGGAAGCTCGCGGTAAAAACATGCGACGCGTCACAGCTATTCCGAACCGTCACTGTTTAAGCTGCGGTGTGGTCGTTCCTTAACACATGTACCGTCACCAACATTGAAATAATTTACCTTTTGAACGCTCCCTAATTATCACGTCAAAATGTGACCTACACGCCAGTATCGCCATTAACGCACTGTAGATAAACCTTATCTACATCTACAGTGCCCACCGTGACTTAATTAGGTGTAGCTGGCGTGATAGGCACGACAACAGTCGAGACACCTTCAGTGTAAGACCTGCATACTAACACTTCACCAGCGATGAATTTGAAACGGAGCCATTAATGAGTCCGCTCCACATGCAGTGGAAGGCGGGCATAAGACTCAGGCCACGGTCGTTTCGACCCGCCGACAGCGACCTTTCGCCAGCGTGTGGTCGTTTTCGCCTGCCGCACCAGACGACGCCGCACGCGACGGGGGTAAATGACCACTCCCGAGCATTCCCTAACACGCTATTCGGGCGCCGCGGGCGACGGGCCGCTGTCGGCCGCGCGCGGCGGGTCAAAACTACCTCGGCCTCACGAGTGTTTGGCGTTCAAAAGGTTAATGACTAAAAAACGATAGGAATTGTTGCTCACACTCAAGTTGTCACCAGATCGTCAGTCAAGCGAACGGGTGCAGTCGATGCTGCCGCAAGAGGGCGTGCGCCCCGCCCCGCTGCCCCGGCGGCTGCAAGCCTAAGTACTGGTGAAGCCCCTTCCGATCTGATGGTGAGTCCTTTTCTTACTAAGGTCGTTTCGACGTGCCGCCCGCGGCCGCCAGCGGCCTGATGCCCACTAGTGGTCGTTTTAGCCCGCCGCACCAGGGGACGCCAATGACTCACGAGCATTCCCGATCACGCTATTGGGACGCCACGGGCGACGGGCTGCTGTTGGCTGCGCGCGGCGGGTCGAAACGACCGCGAAGTTAATGACTAAAAAACAATAGGAATTGTTGCTCACACTCAAGTTGTCAGCAGGGACCCGATTCTCGAACGCTTGTAACTTGTAATACAAGCGGAAGTCTCTTTTTAACACTATTAATTAGATACAGACTTCCACTTGTATTACAAGTTACAAGCTTTCGAGAAATGGGCCCCTGATCATCAGTCACGGCGTCCAAATGGTGTGTTCGCGAATGCGCGGGAGTGGTCGTTTTCGCCCGCCGCACCAGAGGACACACTTTTTTCAAAGTTGTCTCGCGACTTTTTTTTGGATTTGATACTTTTTAATATGAACCACTCAGACTCGCGAGCTCTTTCAATCTTGATTTACAACGAGAAAATTTTTGTCCTAAGGTTCTTTTTCCATGCCGTTACAATTTTTCGTACGGCTTTAACCGAATGGAAAGCTCCAAAAATGTATGTAAATTTTGGGATAAACTACATATTATTTATTTTTTGTATTTATTTTATCTTGTAGCTATATTTCATGTGTGTTCAGTTTTCTTTCTTACATTTAACTTTTGACACTGCCCGTTAACTTCCAATTAATTATTAATGTCCTACTATTGAAAAGGTTGTCTGGAAGAGATCGCTTTTTAGTGATGAGACCGCCTATTGTAAACTATATCTCGTGTTTAGCTTGGTTTTTATTTTATTTATTTTTGTCATTTTCTTAATGGTGCAATAAAGAATAACTTACTTACTCACTAAACATCCTCAAGTTTCTTTTATTTATACGAGAGCGCAAACCTCATAGCTCATCACTTAGGTACTCGATCGCTACAAGACCAGTATTATCAAACCGCGATTAGAATGGGATTCGAAAGTACTGTTGACACAACAGTATATGAGTAAATCTAGGGTATATTCATAGCTATATTCATAGTTTAAGTGCAGAGACTTACAGACAATAGATTAATTAATCACTCGCTACATCTATAAACAAACGTTTTCTTGGTAAATGTTCTGTCATTTGTTGTGTCAACGGTACTTTCAAATCCCTTTCTGATTCCGGTTTGATAATACCAAATGTTGGATACATTTGTTTCACAGCTCGCGTGGCTCCTGGCGCGCTTGGCGCTCCTGCTGTGGCACGCGCTACTGGCGGCGGCGTGCGCCAAGAAGCAGCTGGTGTGCCGACCGGCGCCCGGAGAGGCACCTGCCTGTCGCCAGGGCACCGTTGGTGAGTCCAACTGTGATTGACCAACAAGGTCAACAGGCCTACTACCGCGAAAATCGAAATGTCGAGGATTTTTCTCTGTCAATCAAACGAAGGCGTCATTAGAGTGAGAGAGACAAATCTTCGAAATTTACGAAATTCGTTTTTTGCGGTAGGGCCGCAGGAACGGCCTAAGCAGATCGCTCGTGAGCAAGTGTCGCTTGCGCGAGCGAGCTAAAATTCACTCCACGCTCGCGTTGGGTTATTCGCGGATCGTCTAGAACGCAAAATGACAAGTGTGTTGTTTTGCCTACATTGCAGTTTGACCATCGAGCGTTATGCCAAAATCTTAGATCGACTTGAAAGCAAATTACCCAACACGCAGAACGACAAGAACGCATTTTGCCTACTTTTGTCTTTTGTTTTTGCGAGTATAGTTCGGGAAATATTATTTGACCGACTCTATTATCTTACTTACGACCTTTTGTTTTGCATCATTAACAATAGAAAACTGCTAGACTGTTAAATAAGTGTTAACGCAAAACAAAAGGTCGTAAGTAAGATAACAGTCGGTCAAATAATATTTCCCGAACTATACAGTCACAAGTCACAAACAGTCACTAGGTACAGGTAGGTTAGGTTCGTTAGGTATCTGCAAATGGCCGAAGGCCAAACTTCACAGAATAGGAGCCCCGCGTAAGTGGGGCTCCGTTGATATCGCTTTAAAGTTATGATAAAACGTAAAAAATACTGTAGACGTTTTGAGTTGTAAACCAGTTGCTTTGTATGCAACCCTTTGTATGCAAAAAATATATTTTCTACTTATAATCTGAAAAGGAATCATCAATATTGGTGATTAATAACTAATGACAATGACCCACGCCATCTAGTTCATCTTTTGATTCTATATCATTAAACTTTTGCACTCAACTGTTCAGACATTTTGCGTTTTAGTCATAGTGCTATGAAGGCAGTATACGAAGTAGGCATTTTGCGTTTTAGTTCATTTGAGATTTAGAACGATTGCACGTTGGGTAAACTGCAGTTTAGGCAAAACAACAAACTAGTCATTTTGCGTTCTAGACGTTCCGCGAATAATCCCTCGCGTTCACCTCGCGCCGCGTTTCGCTCACGAGTGGGGAGCGGTCTTTACAAATGCCATTCCAAGATTTCCAAGTTCTAGATATTCATCCACAGGCACTCACAATTCTGTACCCCAATATTAAGGTTCTATGATACATTTTCGGGGAAATTAAAAAAAATCTGAACTAAGACAATGTACAAACATCAAGTTGATAAAAGTGCAACATACCGCGTGTAAATCTAATACCGGCGATCAATTAAACCAGAGCGGCACTACCGCGAAAAACGAAATTCGTAAATTTCGAGGATTTGTCTTTCTCACTCTAATAACGCCTTCGTTTGAGTGACAGAGAAAAATCTTCGAAATTTGTGAATCTCTATTTTCACAGGCGTGGAATCCATCAGTGTAATCATGGATTACCAGGTTTTTTTGAGTTACACTTAATTACGACCCCACAGGATTGTTTTAAGGTTTTCGGAGCAGCAATGTAGGTCCGAACATTATTTGTTATTATTGCTATTATTTGACATGGTAGTTATGTCATCTGCTTTTGAAATTAGCTGTCAACGAGCGTTTAACTTGCGTATGTTGCTCTACATTGCGCACCGAATTATTTTGTATGTATAATTTTGTTGCTCTATTTTTAAGTAAAAGTTATCAAAATGTACTTATTACATGAATGTAGGATTAATATGGATTTGACAACGTTATAATAATAGCAAGAACGAAAGGGATGGTCTTATGAAACTTTTTACTAGTGGAAGTGAAAAGGAACGATAATCGTCCGTCCTTATCACTGTGCCACTATTTTTTGTGTGTGTGTGCATTAGATGCTAAATGTAAGTGCCAGACAAATGCGTTGAATACGTCACTAAGTGCCACACACACAAGTATCTTCTTAGTAGTAAGTGACTATGTCTATCCCTCTTAGTGGCACACTATGTGCGGCCCCTCGACTTATTATGTCCTAAACTAAGGCTGCGTTTCCACCAGGGATGTGCGAGGATGTGTTTCCATACAAATGACACTTCGCTCGAGTCATTAATAGGTGTCATTTGTATGGAAAGACATCCTCGCACATCTCTGGTGGAAACGCAGCCTTACACGTTAAGAGCTTCGCCCACGTATTAGACTTACACCATGTATAACCTTGTAATATTGGGCAGGGAATTTTCAGCTATGCTATTCTCTTATTCACACATTCGACGCTGCGTTCGTCAACGAGCACGACGATGAGACAGCCTTCACTTCGACGTCGAGCGCAGCGCTGCGAAAAACGGTATTCACTAACATAGAACAGCTCGTCGTCGAAATGTAGGCGGTAACTCTCGACGCAGTGTAGTTCCAGCTCACGCCGCATTCGTCGCCGAGCGCTAGTGTCGTTTAAAGTGCATTAGTGAATACCATTTTTAGGCTCGACGCTGCCGCAGCGCTGAAACAGCGCTGTTACCAAGGCGGTTTCCTTAGTTAATAACACTGCAAAGATGCCAGACATGTTGCTGACTATGTTTTCTCCCGCAGGCGCCGCCGGCCGCGCCGCCCCCGCCGCCGGCCCGCCGCAACCACAATGACACAATAAAGCGAACCTATAAAGTTATCCGAAGTTTTATTTTTGTCAACTAACTCCCTTATTCATAAACGTCTTCTATAGTCTGCGATTTCTAAGAATGAACTTTTGACAGTTTAGAGATGACCCTTTTAACTATGACGTTATGCTATCGAAAATGGTGAGTCTTACCCTCATAATATTAGGGGGCATTCACGTATTACGTTACGCAATTTTGGGGGAGGGGTGTCTCGTTAAACATAGACATATAAAATTGATAGACCGAGTCTATTTTATCTGTGGGTGACGCCGGCATTGCCTGTCAACGATCTTTGTTTGGGTATACCTAAACCGCAAATAGTAAAAGTGATTAAAATAAAGCTTTTCATGTATATTTCTGTTCGATAAGTGCACGGAATGTGATAAAAGTGATGACTTGTGTGGTTCCAGGGTGTAAAAACCGCCAGGGTTACCTGAATGAACAAAATAAAGACATTACGTTTCACCGGCAATTTAGTTTTGACTTGAATTTTAAGATTTCGAACCTTATTAAGGTAAAAGTAACTGAAAATCTTATTCAATATTTGTTGTCGGATACATATGTGTAGTTTTGTGATTAAACCATTTGTATTTACATTCGTAATGTAATTATAAATAGTGGGATTCAAACATTTGTATCGCATAGTGTGGTACTTAAGAGACCGATCGTGATATCGATAAATGTATTGATAGTCAACTCAAAAATGAATCGATGTTTTTAATGTCCAACAGGTTTCCACTGGACACTGAACAAAGGCTATTATGGGTCAAAAATATCAAAAAGGCAGACGACTGGTACCCTAAAGAGTATTCAAAAATATGCTCCGCACAATTTTAAGCTGTTGTTTCAGGCAAGGGTACGCGCATAAGTGATTACATTCTGACGTACTACCCACCATATTTGGTAATCATCCAATGTCATGTCAACCAGCAAGTAAATTAAGTTTAGTTTAATAATGACGCTCATGTGATACTTGTGTAGACCGATTAATTTAATTATAAAGAAGCCATCATACCAAAATTGTTAGGTATGCTTTAAGGAATGATAAGTCCATAAAACATGTTATAATGAGAGTTTTCTGAAATCACCAGGGCGGGAGCAGGTCCAGATCATCATCATTTTCATCATTTCAGCCATTTATCGCCCACTGCTGAGCATAGGCCTCTCTTCTAGTACGCCACTCATCTCGGTCCTGAGCCAGTCTAACCCAGAAGTGTCCCGCAATCTTACGAATGTCGTCGACCCAACGAGCTAACGGACGCCCAGGAGAGCTAACGGACGCCCAGGAGTAACTTGTCTAAATTCTATGTTTATAGTTTCTGGTTTAAATATTTTGTATGAGTTAAAAAAATACATAAAAAAATTTAAACTTTATTTAAAAAAAAAAAATTTACTTAGTCTTTCTTTGGGGCTAGATAATTGTGTTTCTTAGCGGGCCCTTACGGCTAAGTGGCGCCAACTAGTGGCATGCGTTTTAGGAAACCCTCATTATGACATTTTAATTAAAGAAAATATTTCGTTAACTTTGTGATTTTATTTTTATCCTAAAATGTAGATTTTGAAATCACGATCGAAGAAGATCGTGATTTTGAGTAGGAAATAAGGTTTATTCCTACTGTATTCGCTACCTAATTTGGTAAAAATATTATTATTGACGGTAAAAGTATACGATTGAAGACTGGACATCACTAATAGTAATGACATTTTATCTAGTCAGGTTGGTAGCATTGTTCAAGAAAATGGAGTCGTTGATGGAGTTCACTACCAAGTAGAGCTACTTTATTTGTCTCTTTTTCCTTATGGAATACGTCTTGAGATGGGGTGAAGGATGACAATAGTTTGTTCATGTATGTCTTAATACACGGAATCTTCCCTATATTTTATCTGTGTCGTAAAACGTTACAGGGGCGGGAGGGGGGTCTTCTTTACAACACGTTACGTAACATTGTTTTTTTTTAAGTAAAAAACTAGGGAATCAAAACTCCCAAATTGGCAACCTTTTTCAGTTAACCCATTCAATGCCGAAGACGCGAATTCGCGTCCTATGTATGCGTAAACGTGATGCGAAAAAAAAAGAAAAAATAACTCGAGGACGCGAATTTGCGTCCTCGAGTTATTTCTTTTTTTTTGCTAGAAATCAACTGTACTTAAAAGCTGATACCAAAATGTTATTTTATTTATGGAGGATAATATTATACCGTCGCTGGTTTCTGGATTCAATGCATTTGTAATTTTCATAATTCTTATCTCGGATGCCGAAGACGCGAATTCGCGTCCTGTGTATGCGTAAACAAGATGCCGAGGACGCGAATTAGCGTCCTTCAAGTGTGAAATAACCTAATGCCGCAGACGCGAATTCGCGTCCTTGAAGTGTGATAATATAACCTAATGCCGCGGACGCGAATTCGCGTCCATTGAAATGTTAACGTGATGCCGTGGCCGCGAATTCGCGTCGTCGCGTAGAAGGCGGCGGCGCTGCGTGATAATTAAAAATATGGGGCGTCAGCAATGAATGGGTTAAGTACGTTTCACGAGGAATCCGATTACAGCAAAGGCAATTAAAACTGTAACAACTTTTTGCAACTTTAGGGTAAAAATGGTCATTTGAGTGTTACCTAACGCTTAGAGAGGGGATACAGAAGAACGTTACGGTGCGTTACAAGGGGGTTACTTTATTTCATGTCTTGTATCACCTGCTTACTGTTTTTACTGCTACTTTCATTACTTAATACTTTTATTGCCCAAAGGTTGTCTGGAAGAGATCGCTCTTGGGCGATAAGACCGCCTGTTGCGTTAGCTCTACCTCTATTGTAAATAAAATGCGACACGCTTATTATAAAATGTTATAAAGTGCAGCACCTGACGAAAGTAGGGAAAGGTGGCAATGAATAAAAAAATATCTTGGGACATCTTACACAAATCAACCTAGTCCCACGGTAAGTTCAATTAAGGCTTGTGATGTGGGTACTAGGCGACGATATACTCGTATATAATAGATAGATACATATTATAGATACTAAATATATAGACCGCCATGACCAAGGAGCAAATATTTGTGATAAATAAATACACAAATAATGCCCTCGCTGGGATTCGATTCGAACCCGGAACCTTCAGCTTCGTAGGCAGAGTCACTACCAACTAGGCTACGGAGGCTGAATGCGTTAACCTTTTTGACGCCACGTCTAAAACAAAAGCAGCCGTCAATAAGAGAATTACCTCATTAAAGTCTACAAATTATCAAAGAAGCTGAAAACCTCAAGCGTCGCAAATATGCTACCCTCGGTAGCATCTGGGCATTTTCACTTCTAAGGACACCCAATTAGCTTAAGGGCTGATTTTTCAATCCCCAAATAAACCTATCCGTTAGTTAAAATTATCACCATCCTTTTCTAAAATCATCAGTCAAAAAAGGACAGGGCTAACATTTATTTGACAGGTACTGTTAACTGGGGATCAAAGAATATAATACTCTGGGGATTGAAAAATCAGTCCTAACTCTCACAAAAAAGTTAACTTCGGTGTCAGCTTTGTAACGACAATTAAGCATTAAATATTAACGAAAATATTTTTTTATAATTTAATCCAGAAAGAATACGCTTTGTTGTGAATTTGTGTGAAGCTTCCTGCCCACGCCATATACTCAATTTGAATCCTGATTATTGTAAACAAATGTTCAAGATATGTACATAATTTGTACGTCATTTAAAAAAAAAGTACGTTAAAGGTTTTGGAGATTTTGAACAAAATTTGTGGCGTGGGCAGAAAGTATGGTCCCTAGCCACGCCACCTAAAATAGCGCAGTAGGACTGTTGATTGTTATTTTTACAAGCTTTTATTTAGTTTCACCTGTCCCGTTGTCTGTCGTTCTGTAATCAAATCTTGCAACTTAAATTTGATCCACTTCCCGGTTTCCGATTGAGCTTAAATTTAGAATGCATGTATAAATCGGATGACAATGCAATGTTATTGTGCCATAGAGCTGATCTGATGATGGAGCCGGAAGGTGGCCATGGGAACTCCGTAATTAAACGATGCAACCCTATCGAGTTTGAGCTCATTAGATTCGTCTTGACAAGTACTTTGATACTATATGGTAACCAGGGTCTGATGATGGAGCCGGAAGGTGGCCATAGGAACTCCGTAATTAAACGATGCAACCCTATCGAGTTTGAGCTCATTGGATTCGTCTTGACAAGTACTTTGATACTATATGGTAACCAGGGTCTGATCGATGATGGAGCCGGAAGGTGGCCATAGGAACTCCGTAATTAAACGATGCAACCCTATCGAAATTGAGCTCATTGGATTCGTCTTGACAAGTACTTTGATACTATATGGTAACCAGGGTCTGATGATGGAGCCGGAAGGTGGCCATAGGAACTCCGTAATTAAACGATGCAACCCTATCGAGTTTGAGCTCATTGGATTCGTCTTGACAAGTACTTTGATACTATATGGTAACCAGGGTCTGATGATGGAGCCGGAAGGTGGCCATAGGAACTCGTAATTAAACGATGCAACCCTATCGAAATTGAGCTCATTGGATTCGTCTTGACAAGTACTTTGATACTATATGGTAACCAGGGTCTGATGATGGAGCCGGAAGGTGGCCATAGGAACTCGTAATTAAACGATGCAACCCTATCGAAATTGAGCTCATTGGATTAGTCTTGACGAGTACTTTGATACTATATGGTAACCAGGGTCTGATGATGGAGCCGGAAGGTGGCCATAGGAACTCCGTAATTAAACGATGCAACCCTATCGAGTTTGAGCGCATTGGATTCGTCTTGACGAGTACTTTGATACTATATGGTAACCAGGGTCCGCTGATGGAGCCGGAAGGTGGCCATAGGAACTCCGTAATTAAACGATGCAACCCTATCGAGTTTGTGCTCATTGGATTAGTTTTGACGAGTACATTGATACTATATTATGGTAACCAGGGTCTGATGTTGGAGTTGGAAGGTGGCCATAGGAACTCGTAATTAAACGATGCAACCCTATCGAGTTTGAGCTCATTGGATTAGTCGTGACAAGTACTTTGATACTATATGGTAACCAGGGTCTGATGATGGAGCCGTAAGGTGGCCATAGGAACTCCGTAATTAAACGATGCAACCCTATCGAGTTTGAGCTCATTGGATTCCTCTTGACGAGTACTTTGATACTATATGGTAACCAGGGTCTGATGATGGAGCCGGAAGGTGGCCATAGGAACTCCGTAATTAAACGATGCAACCCTATCGAGTTTGAGCTCATTGGATTAGTTTTGACGAGTACATTGATACTATATTATGGTAACCAGGGTCTGATGTTGGAGTTGGAAGGTGGCCATAGGAACTCCGTAATTAAACGATGCAACCCTATCGAGTTTGAGCTCATTGGATTCGTCTTGACGAGTACTTTGATACTATATGGTAACCAGGGTCTGATGATGGAGCCGGAAGGTGGCCATAGGAACTCGTAATTAAACGATGCAACCCTATCGAGTTTGAGCTCATTGGATTCGTCTTGACGAGTACTTTGATACTATATGGTAACCAGGGTCTGATGATGGAGCCGGAAGGTGGCCATAGGAACTCCGTAATTAAACGATTCAACCCTATCGAGTTTGAGCTTATTGGATTAGTTTTGACGAGTACATTGATACTATATTATGGTAACCAGGGTCTGATGTTGGAGTTGGAAGGTGGCCATAGGAACTCCGTAATTAAACGGCGCAACCCCATCGAGTTTGGGCTCATTGGATTAGTCTTGACGAGTACTTTGATACTATATGGTAACCAGGGTCTGATGTTGGAGCCGGAAGCTGGCCATAGGACCTCCGTAATTAAACGACGCAACCCCATCGAGTTTGGTCTCGTTTGATTCGTCTTCACGAGTCTCCGATTGAAAAAGCTCTACGTATTTACCCAACGAATCAGCAGGTCAATAAACATAATTCAGCCGTTCTCGAACATTTTAGGAAGAAGTATACACAAATGTTTAAAATAATAGCACAAGATCAATTGATGGATCAAAAAAGAATGATGAGATTGATATTAATAAAATAATACACACGGACATTAACAAAACAGGAGGTCTTCCAAAAGAACTAGAAATATTTGTTGGTGCTAAAGTTATGTTGAGGTCTAACGTTGACGTTGCTAAGGGACTTGTGAATGGAGCAATAGGTCACATCACTGAAATCATATGGCCGTATTACAGACGTGCTCAACTATACGATAGCGATGTGCCATCGGTTCGCGTAGACTTTGGTAACGATGGCATTCACATAATACACCCTAAATCAGTTCAATTTCCTGCTAAATTTAATCACGGCACAGCTGAAAGAAGAATGCTCCCGATTGTCTTGTCTTGGGCTTCAATGGTGCATAAAATGCAGGGAACTACTGTAGATCATGCTGTTATTTATCTAGGCTCCAAATTGTTCACTGCTGGTCAAGCTTATGTAGCTTTAAGCCGAGTTAGGTCTTTAGCAGGTCTTCAAATCGAAGAACTTGACTGCTCCAAGTTGACGTCAAGGAAACCTTGTAATGTTGATGCATTAAAAGAAATGGATAGAATGAGAAACGTTACAAATAACTAACAAGTGATTACATAATTTCAACATTAAGTATTGATATTTAAATCAGTACATATTACAAATCATGTGAACGAACTACGGACTTCATGACGGAATAACGCTGCTACGCGCTGCGAACTACGTCGTAGTAAATCTCGAATTAAAAATAGAGGTACTAAAAAGTTAAAAATAAAATTAAAGAAAAAAAAAACCTTTTTAAAAACAAGCTTTTATTATTTGTTTATAAAATGAACTAAAAAGTTAAAAATAAATTTAACTCTAAAAAGAAATATAACACTTTGTAACTTGATTGTAACCTTTAACGACAAATAAGCGTCTTCGTCTAGGACAAAATAATTCCATATTGTACAAATTTATTTAATTTTAACACTAAAACTTTTCACCATACATAATTATTCAATCTCGTCCCCCCTCTTTATCATAGTCCCTATTTATAAATGAAAGCGTGTTACATTTAATACAACGCAACATTTTCCTCAAGCTATTACAATGTAACACGCTTTCATTTATAAATGGGGACTATGATAAAGAGGGAGGACGAGATTGAATAATTATGTATGGTGAAAAGTTTTAGTGTTAAAATTAAATAAATTTGTACAATATGGAATTATTTTGTCCTAGACGAAGACGCTTATTTGTCGTTAAAGGTTACAATCAAGTTACAAAGTGTTATATTTCTTTTTAGAGTTAAATTTATTTTTAACTTTTTAGTTCATTTTATAAACAAATAATAAAAGCTTGTTTTTAAAAAGGTTTTTTTTTTCTTTAATTTTATTTTTTATAGTGTTAAATAATTATACGAAAATTGTTCGTCCTGAATATAAGCAACCCGCCGTCCAACCGTCCGTCCGTCCGTCACCAGACTGTGATCATGAACGGTAAATTTTGAATTTAACTTTTTAAATTTGCTTATTAACTTTCAATGGACCAAGGAAAAACTGCATACAGCCAACTATATTTTATTAGGTGACAGACGGACGGACAGTTGGACGGCGGATTGTTTAATATTCAGAGACGAACAATTTTCGTACAATTATTTAACATTATAAAAATAACAATCAACAGTCCTACTGCGCTATTTTAGGTGGCGTGGCTAGGGACCATACTTTCTGCCCACGCCACTAATTTTGTTCAAAATCTCCAAAACCTTTAACGTAGTACTTTTTTTAATGACGTACAAATTCACACACATATCTTGAACATTTGTTTACAATAATCAGGATTCAAATTGAGTCTGTGGCGTGGGCAGGAAGCATCACACAAATATTTCCTGCTTAATTTTATTGTCGTTACAAAGCTGTCATCGAAGTTAACTTTTTTGTGAGAGTTAAGTTACCTAATTGGGTGTCCCTAGAAGTGCAAATGCCCAGCTACATCTTTGCGGCGTTTGGGGTTAAAACTTTGGGGCCGTGGGGGCCAAGTGCGCGTCGCCTCTATAAGGACATTTCCAAGCGCCTTATAGAGGCGTCGGGTGACCAGAGGGCTGGCCAGTATTTCGCGCAGACTCAGCATAGCAGTCCAGCGCGGCAATGCGGTCAGCCTTCTGGGCACTCTTACCTCCCCAGCAAGACTTGGGGCAATTTTTTTATTTATAATTTATCTTTACTGACTTTATACTTTTTTCTTGTTTTTTGAAATAAATAAAATTATCAAAACTGAAATTGAATTTTACATAAGGTCATGCGGGACAAATGCAACTATGAGGTAAATCAGACTAATTGAAATACCTACTCTTAATTTGTAAAAAAATTAAAGAAAAAAAAACCTTTTTAAAAACAAGCTTTTATTATTTGTTTATAAAATGAACTAAAAAGTTAAAAATAAATTTAACTCTAAAAAGAAATATAACACTTTGTAACTTGATTGTAACCTTTAACGACAAATAAGCGTCTTCGTCTAGGACAAAATAATTCCATATTGTACAAATTTATTTAATTTTAACACTAAAACTTTTCACCATACATAATTATTCAATCTCGTCCTCCCTCTTTATCATAGTCCCCATTTATAAATGAAAGCGTGTTACATTGTAATAGCTTGAGGAAAATGTTGCGTTGTATTAAATGTAACACGCTTTCATTTATAAATAGGGACTATGATAAAGAGGGGGGACGAGATTGAATAATTATGTATGGTGAAAAGTTTTAGTGTTAAAATTAAATAAATTTGTACAATATGGAATTATTTTGTCCTAGACGAAGACGCTTATTTGTCGTTAAAGGTTACAATCAAGTTACAAAGTGTTATATTTCTTTTTAGAGTTAAATTTATTTTACAAGCTTTTATTTAGTTTCACCTGTCCCGTTGTCTGTCGTTCTGTAATCAAATCTTGCAACTTAAATTTGATCCACTTCCCGGTTTCCGATTGAGCTTAAATTTAGAATGCATGTATAAATCGGATGACAATGCAATGTTATTGTGCCATAGAGCTGATCTGATGATGGAGCCGGAAGGTGGCCATGGGAACTCCGTAATTAAACGATGCAACCCTATCGAGTTTGAGCTCATTAGATTCGTCTTGACAAGTACTTTGATACTATATGGTAACCAGGGTCTGATGATGGAGCCGGAAGGTGGCCATAGGAACTCCGTAATTAAACGATGCAACCCTATCGAGTTTGAGCTCATTGGATTCGTCTTGACAAGTACTTTGATACTATATGGTAACCAGGGTCTGATCGATGATGGAGCCGGAAGGTGGCCATAGGAACTCCGTAATTAAACGATGCAACCCTATCGAAATTGAGCTCATTGGATTCGTCTTGACAAGTACTTTGATACTATATGGTAACCAGGGTCTGATGATGGAGCCGGAAGGTGGCCATAGGAACTCCGTAATTAAACGATGCAACCCTATCGAGTTTGAGCTCATTGGATTCGTCTTGACAAGTACTTTGATACTATATGGTAACCAGGGTCTGATGATGGAGCCGGAAGGTGGCCATAGGAACTCGTAATTAAACGATGCAACCCTATCGAAATTGAGCTCATTGGATTCGTCTTGACAAGTACTTTGATACTATATGGTAACCAGGGTCTGATGATGGAGCCGGAAGGTGGCCATAGGAACTCGTAATTAAACGATGCAACCCTATCGAAATTGAGCTCATTGGATTAGTCTTGACGAGTACTTTGATACTATATGGTAACCAGGGTCTGATGATGGAGCCGGAAGGTGGCCATAGGAACTCCGTAATTAAACGATGCAACCCTATCGAGTTTGAGCGCATTGGATTCGTCTTGACGAGTACTTTGATACTATATGGTAACCAGGGTCCGCTGATGGAGCCGGAAGGTGGCCATAGGAACTCCGTAATTAAACGATGCAACCCTATCGAGTTTGTGCTCATTGGATTAGTTTTGACGAGTACATTGATACTATATTATGGTAACCAGGGTCTGATGTTGGAGTTGGAAGGTGGCCATAGGAACTCGTAATTAAACGATGCAACCCTATCGAGTTTGAGCTCATTGGATTAGTCGTGACAAGTACTTTGATACTATATGGTAACCAGGGTCTGATGATGGAGCCGTAAGGTGGCCATAGGAACTCCGTAATTAAACGATGCAACCCTATCGAGTTTGAGCTCATTGGATTCCTCTTGACGAGTACTTTGATACTATATGGTAACCAGGGTCTGATGATGGAGCCGGAAGGTGGCCATAGGAACTCCGTAATTAAACGATGCAACCCTATCGAGTTTGAGCTCATTGGATTAGTTTTGACGAGTACATTGATACTATATTATGGTAACCAGGGTCTGATGTTGGAGTTGGAAGGTGGCCATAGGAACTCCGTAATTAAACGATGCAACCCTATCGAGTTTGAGCTCATTGGATTCGTCTTGACGAGTACTTTGATACTATATGGTAACCAGGGTCTGATGATGGAGCCGGAAGGTGGCCATAGGAACTCGTAATTAAACGATGCAACCCTATCGAGTTTGAGCTCATTGGATTCGTCTTGACGAGTACTTTGATACTATATGGTAACCAGGGTCTGATGATGGAGCCGGAAGGTGGCCATAGGAACTCCGTAATTAAACGATTCAACCCTATCGAGTTTGAGCTTATTGGATTAGTTTTGACGAGTACATTGATACTATATTATGGTAACCAGGGTCTGATGTTGGAGTTGGAAGGTGGCCATAGGAACTCCGTAATTAAACGGCGCAACCCCATCGAGTTTGGGCTCATTGGATTAGTCTTGACGAGTACTTTGATACTATATGGTAACCAGGGTCTGATGTTGGAGCCGGAAGCTGGCCATAGGACCTCCGTAATTAAACGACGCAACCCCATCGAGTTTGGTCTCGTTTGATTCGTCTTCACGAGTCTCCGATTGAAAAAGCTCTACGTATTTACCCAACGAATCAGCAGGTCAATAAACATAATTCAGCCGTTCTCGAACATTTTAGGAAGAAGTATACACAAATGTTTAAAATAATAGCACAAGATCAATTGATGGATCAAAAAAGAATGATGAGATTGATATTAATAAAAAATTAAAGAAAAAAAAAACCTTTTTAAAAACAAGCTTTTATTATTTGTTTATAAAATGAACTAAAAAGTTAAATAAAATTAAAGAAAAAAAAACCTTTTTAAAAACAAGCTTTTATTATTTGTTTATAAAATGAACTAAAAAGTTAAAAATAAATTTAACTCTAAAAAGAAATATAACACTTTGTAACTTGATTGTAACCTTTAACGACAAATAAGCGTCTTCGTCTAGGACAAAATAATTCCATATTGTACAAATTTATTTAATTTTAACACTAAAACTTTTCACCATACATAATTATTCAATCTCGTCCTCCCTCTTTATCATAGTCCCCATTTATAAATGAAAGCGTGTTACATTGTAATAGCTTGAGGAAAATGTTGCGTTGTATTAAATGTAACACGCTTTCATTTATAAATAGGGACTATGATAAAGAGGGGGGACGAGATTGAATAATTATGTATGGTGAAAAGTTTTAGTGTTAAAATTAAATAAATTTGTACAATATGGAATTATTTTGTCCTAGACGAAGACGCTTATTTGTCGTTAAAGGTTACAATCAAGTTACAAAGTGTTATATTTCTTTTTAGAGTTAAATTTATTTTTAACTTTTTAGTTCATTTTATAAACAAATAATAAAAGCTTGTTTTTAAAAAGGTTTTTTTTTCTTTAATTTTATTTTTAACTTTTTAGTACCTCTATTTTTAATTCGAGATTTACTACGACGTAGTTCGCAGCGCGTAGCAGCGTTATTCCGTCATGAAGTCCGTAGTTCGTTCACATGATTTGTAATATGTACTGATTTAAATATCAATACTTAATGTTGAAATTATGTAATCACTTGTTAGTTATTTGTAACGTTTCTCATTCTATCCATTTCTTTTAATGCATCAACATTACAAGGTTTCCTTGACGTCAACTTGGAGCAGTCAAGTTCTTCGATTTGAAGACCTGCTAAAGACCTAACTCGGCTTAAAGCTACATAAGCTTGACCAGCAGTGAACAATTTGGAGCCTAGATAAATAACAGCATGATCTACAGTAGTTCCCTGCATTTTATGCACCATTGAAGCCCAAGACAAGACAATCGGGAGCATTCTTCTTTCAGCTGTGCCGTGATTAAATTTAGCAGGAAATTGAACTGATTTAGGGTGTATTATGTGAATGCCATCGTTACCAAAGTCTACGCGAACCGATGGCACATCGCTATCGTATAGTTGAGCACGTCTGTAATACGGCCATATGATTTCAGTGATGTGACCTATTGCTCCATTCACAAGTCCCTTAGCAACGTCAACGTTAGACCTCAACATAACTTTAGCACCAACAAATATTTCTAGTTCTTTTGGAAGACCTCCTGTTTTGTTAATGTCCGTGTGTATTATTTTATTAATATCAATCTCATCATTCTTTTTTGATCCATCAATTGATCTTGTGCTATTATTTTAAACATTTGTGTATACTTCTTCCTAAAATGTTCGAGAACGGCTGAATTATGTTTATTGACCTGCTGATTCGTTGGGTAAATACGTAGAGCTTTTTCAATCGGAGACTCGTGAAGACGAATCAAACGAGACCAAACTCGATGGGGTTGCGTCGTTTAATTACGGAGGTCCTATGGCCAGCTTCCGGCTCCAACATCAGACCCTGGTTACCATATAGTATCAAAGTACTCGTCAAGACTAATCCAATGAGCCCAAACTCGATGGGGTTGCGCCGTTTAATTACGGAGTTCCTATGGCCACCTTCCAACTCCAACATCAGACCCTGGTTACCATAATATAGTATCAATGTACTCGTCAAAACTAATCCAATAAGCTCAAACTCGATAGGGTTGAATCGTTTAATTACGGAGTTCCTATGGCCACCTTCCGGCTCCATCATCAGACCCTGGTTACCATATAGTATCAAAGTACTCGTCAAGACGAATCCAATGAGCTCAAACTCGATAGGGTTGCATCGTTTAATTACGAGTTCCTATGGCCACCTTCCGGCTCCATCATCAGACCCTGGTTACCATATAGTATCAAAGTACTCGTCAAGACGAATCCAATGAGCTCAAACTCGATAGGGTTGCATCGTTTAATTACGGAGTTCCTATGGCCACCTTCCAACTCCAACATCAGACCCTGGTTACCATAATATAGTATCAATGTACTCGTCAAAACTAATCCAATGAGCTCAAACTCGATAGGGTTGCATCGTTTAATTACGGAGTTCCTATGGCCACCTTCCGGCTCCATCATCAGACCCTGGTTACCATATAGTATCAAAGTACTCGTCAAGAGGAATCCAATGAGCTCAAACTCGATAGGGTTGCATCGTTTAATTACGGAGTTCCTATGGCCACCTTACGGCTCCATCATCAGACCCTGGTTACCATATAGTATCAAAGTACTTGTCACGACTAATCCAATGAGCTCAAACTCGATAGGGTTGCATCGTTTAATTACGAGTTCCTATGGCCACCTTCCAACTCCAACATCAGACCCTGGTTACCATAATATAGTATCAATGTACTCGTCAAAACTAATCCAATGAGCACAAACTCGATAGGGTTGCATCGTTTAATTACGGAGTTCCTATGGCCACCTTCCGGCTCCATCAGCGGACCCTGGTTACCATATAGTATCAAAGTACTCGTCAAGACGAATCCAATGCGCTCAAACTCGATAGGGTTGCATCGTTTAATTACGGAGTTCCTATGGCCACCTTCCGGCTCCATCATCAGACCCTGGTTACCATATAGTATCAAAGTACTCGTCAAGACTAATCCAATGAGCTCAATTTCGATAGGGTTGCATCGTTTAATTACGAGTTCCTATGGCCACCTTCCGGCTCCATCATCAGACCCTGGTTACCATATAGTATCAAAGTACTTGTCAAGACGAATCCAATGAGCTCAATTTCGATAGGGTTGCATCGTTTAATTACGAGTTCCTATGGCCACCTTCCGGCTCCATCATCAGACCCTGGTTACCATATAGTATCAAAGTACTTGTCAAGACGAATCCAATGAGCTCAAACTCGATAGGGTTGCATCGTTTAATTACGGAGTTCCTATGGCCACCTTCCGGCTCCATCATCAGACCCTGGTTACCATATAGTATCAAAGTACTTGTCAAGACGAATCCAATGAGCTCAATTTCGATAGGGTTGCATCGTTTAATTACGGAGTTCCTATGGCCACCTTCCGGCTCCATCATCGATCAGACCCTGGTTACCATATAGTATCAAAGTACTTGTCAAGACGAATCCAATGAGCTCAAACTCGATAGGGTTGCATCGTTTAATTACGGAGTTCCTATGGCCACCTTCCGGCTCCATCATCAGACCCTGGTTACCATATAGTATCAAAGTACTTGTCAAGACGAATCTAATGAGCTCAAACTCGATAGGGTTGCATCGTTTAATTACGGAGTTCCCATGGCCACCTTCCGGCTCCATCATCAGATCAGCTCTATGGCACAATAACATTGCATTGTCATCCGATTTATACATGCATTCTAAATTTAAGCTCAATCGGAAACCGGGAAGTGGATCAAATTTAAGTTGCAAGATTTGATTACAGAACGACAGACAACGGGACAGGTGAAACTAAATAAAAGCTTGTAAAATAATACACACGGACATTAACAAAACAGGAGGTCTTCCAAAAGAACTAGAAATATTTGTTGGTGCTAAAGTTATGTTGAGGTCTAACGTTGACGTTGCTAAGGGACTTGTGAATGGAGCAATAGGTCACATCACTGAAATCATATGGCCGTATTACAGACGTGCTCAACTATACGATAGCGATGTGCCATCGGTTCGCGTAGACTTTGGTAACGATGGCATTCACATAATACACCCTAAATCAGTTCAATTTCCTGCTAAATTTAATCACGGCACAGCTGAAAGAAGAATGCTCCCGATTGTCTTGTCTTGGGCTTCAATGGTGCATAAAATGCAGGGAACTACTGTAGATCATGCTGTTATTTATCTAGGCTCCAAATTGTTCACTGCTGGTCAAGCTTATGTAGCTTTAAGCCGAGTTAGGTCTTTAGCAGGTCTTCAAATCGAAGAACTTGACTGCTCCAAGTTGACGTCAAGGAAACCTTGTAATGTTGATGCATTAAAAGAAATGGATAGAATGAGAAACGTTACAAATAACTAACAAGTGATTACATAATTTCAACATTAAGTATTGATATTTAAATCAGTACATATTACAAATCATGTGAACGAACTACGGACTTCATGACGGAATAACGCTGCTACGCGCTGCGAACTACGTCGTAGTAAATCTCGAATTAAAAATAGAGGTACTAAAAAGTTAAAAATAAAATTAAAGAAAAAAAAAACCTTTTTAAAAACAAGCTTTTATTATTTGTTTATAAAATGAACTAAAAAGTTAAAAATAAATTTAACTCTAAAAAGAAATATAACACTTTGTAACTTGATTGTAACCTTTAACGACAAATAAGCGTCTTCGTCTAGGACAAAATAATTCCATATTGTACAAATTTATTTAATTTTAACACTAAAACTTTTCACCATACATAATTATTCAATCTCGTCCCCCCTCTTTATCATAGTCCCTATTTATAAATGAAAGCGTGTTACATTTAATACAACGCAACATTTTCCTCAAG
The DNA here is from genome assembly GCA_025490895.1 of Thaumatotibia leucotreta. Lineage (NCBI taxonomy): Eukaryota > Metazoa > Arthropoda > Insecta > Lepidoptera > Tortricidae > Thaumatotibia > Thaumatotibia leucotreta. The sequence continues at coordinate 44,961 of JALPQI010002590.1, forward strand.
CTATTACAATGTAACACGCTTTCATTTATAAATGGGGACTATGATAAAGAGGGAGGACGAGATTGAATAATTATGTATGGTGAAAAGTTTTAGTGTTAAAATTAAATAAATTTGTACAATATGGAATTATTTTGTCCTAGACGAAGACGCTTATTTGTCGTTAAAGGTTACAATCAAGTTACAAAGTGTTATATTTCTTTTTAGAGTTAAATTTATTTTTAACTTTTTAGTTCATTTTATAAACAAATAATAAAAGCTTGTTTTTAAAAAGGTTTTTTTTTCTTTAATTTTATTTAACTTTTTAGTTCATTTTATAAACAAATAATAAAAGCTTGTTTTTAAAAAGGTTTTTTTTTTTCTTTAATTTTATTTTTAACTTTTTAGTACCTCTATTTTTAATTCGAGATTTACTACGACGTAGTTCGCAGCGCGTAGCAGCGTTATTCCGTCATGAAGTCCGTAGTTCGTTCACATGATTTGTAATATGTACTGATTTAAATATCAATACTTAATGTTGAAATTATGTAATCACTTGTTAGTTATTTGTAACGTTTCTCATTCTATCCATTTCTTTTAATGCATCAACATTACAAGGTTTCCTTGACGTCAACTTGGAGCAGTCAAGTTCTTCGATTTGAAGACCTGCTAAAGACCTAACTCGGCTTAAAGCTACATAAGCTTGACCAGCAGTGAACAATTTGGAGCCTAGATAAATAACAGCATGATCTACAGTAGTTCCCTGCATTTTATGCACCATTGAAGCCCAAGACAAGACAATCGGGAGCATTCTTCTTTCAGCTGTGCCGTGATTAAATTTAGCAGGAAATTGAACTGATTTAGGGTGTATTATGTGAATGCCATCGTTACCAAAGTCTACGCGAACCGATGGCACATCGCTATCGTATAGTTGAGCACGTCTGTAATACGGCCATATGATTTCAGTGATGTGACCTATTGCTCCATTCACAAGTCCCTTAGCAACGTCAACGTTAGACCTCAACATAACTTTAGCACCAACAAATATTTCTAGTTCTTTTGGAAGACCTCCTGTTTTGTTAATGTCCGTGTGTATTATTTTATTAATATCAATCTCATCATTCTTTTTTGATCCATCAATTGATCTTGTGCTATTATTTTAAACATTTGTGTATACTTCTTCCTAAAATGTTCGAGAACGGCTGAATTATGTTTATTGACCTGCTGATTCGTTGGGTAAATACGTAGAGCTTTTTCAATCGGAGACTCGTGAAGACGAATCAAACGAGACCAAACTCGATGGGGTTGCGTCGTTTAATTACGGAGGTCCTATGGCCAGCTTCCGGCTCCAACATCAGACCCTGGTTACCATATAGTATCAAAGTACTCGTCAAGACTAATCCAATGAGCCCAAACTCGATGGGGTTGCGCCGTTTAATTACGGAGTTCCTATGGCCACCTTCCAACTCCAACATCAGACCCTGGTTACCATAATATAGTATCAATGTACTCGTCAAAACTAATCCAATAAGCTCAAACTCGATAGGGTTGAATCGTTTAATTACGGAGTTCCTATGGCCACCTTCCGGCTCCATCATCAGACCCTGGTTACCATATAGTATCAAAGTACTCGTCAAGACGAATCCAATGAGCTCAAACTCGATAGGGTTGCATCGTTTAATTACGAGTTCCTATGGCCACCTTCCGGCTCCATCATCAGACCCTGGTTACCATATAGTATCAAAGTACTCGTCAAGACGAATCCAATGAGCTCAAACTCGATAGGGTTGCATCGTTTAATTACGGAGTTCCTATGGCCACCTTCCAACTCCAACATCAGACCCTGGTTACCATAATATAGTATCAATGTACTCGTCAAAACTAATCCAATGAGCTCAAACTCGATAGGGTTGCATCGTTTAATTACGGAGTTCCTATGGCCACCTTCCGGCTCCATCATCAGACCCTGGTTACCATATAGTATCAAAGTACTCGTCAAGAGGAATCCAATGAGCTCAAACTCGATAGGGTTGCATCGTTTAATTACGGAGTTCCTATGGCCACCTTACGGCTCCATCATCAGACCCTGGTTACCATATAGTATCAAAGTACTTGTCACGACTAATCCAATGAGCTCAAACTCGATAGGGTTGCATCGTTTAATTACGAGTTCCTATGGCCACCTTCCAACTCCAACATCAGACCCTGGTTACCATAATATAGTATCAATGTACTCGTCAAAACTAATCCAATGAGCACAAACTCGATAGGGTTGCATCGTTTAATTACGGAGTTCCTATGGCCACCTTCCGGCTCCATCAGCGGACCCTGGTTACCATATAGTATCAAAGTACTCGTCAAGACGAATCCAATGCGCTCAAACTCGATAGGGTTGCATCGTTTAATTACGGAGTTCCTATGGCCACCTTCCGGCTCCATCATCAGACCCTGGTTACCATATAGTATCAAAGTACTCGTCAAGACTAATCCAATGAGCTCAATTTCGATAGGGTTGCATCGTTTAATTACGAGTTCCTATGGCCACCTTCCGGCTCCATCATCAGACCCTGGTTACCATATAGTATCAAAGTACTTGTCAAGACGAATCCAATGAGCTCAATTTCGATAGGGTTGCATCGTTTAATTACGAGTTCCTATGGCCACCTTCCGGCTCCATCATCAGACCCTGGTTACCATATAGTATCAAAGTACTTGTCAAGACGAATCCAATGAGCTCAAACTCGATAGGGTTGCATCGTTTAATTACGGAGTTCCTATGGCCACCTTCCGGCTCCATCATCAGACCCTGGTTACCATATAGTATCAAAGTACTTGTCAAGACGAATCCAATGAGCTCAATTTCGATAGGGTTGCATCGTTTAATTACGGAGTTCCTATGGCCACCTTCCGGCTCCATCATCGATCAGACCCTGGTTACCATATAGTATCAAAGTACTTGTCAAGACGAATCCAATGAGCTCAAACTCGATAGGGTTGCATCGTTTAATTACGGAGTTCCTATGGCCACCTTCCGGCTCCATCATCAGACCCTGGTTACCATATAGTATCAAAGTACTTGTCAAGACGAATCTAATGAGCTCAAACTCGATAGGGTTGCATCGTTTAATTACGGAGTTCCCATGGCCACCTTCCGGCTCCATCATCAGATCAGCTCTATGGCACAATAACATTGCATTGTCATCCGATTTATACATGCATTCTAAATTTAAGCTCAATCGGAAACCGGGAAGTGGATCAAATTTAAGTTGCAAGATTTGATTACAGAACGACAGACAACGGGACAGGTGAAACTAAATAAAAGCTTGTAAAAGATCATACTTACCTACTATTGTGTTGCTTTTGAACTAAATCAAAGAATGTTCTAGGTATCTTTTTTTGAATTTACCTCATAGTTGTATTTGCCCCGCATGACCTTACATGCATGTACGTCTATCTATATTGCTCTGTGGCCCAAGACATATATATCGGTCTTTGCCGTTGAACCTGCGGTGCCAATATATCAGTCATTGGCATCCAAAAGGTTGACGCGTTCGCTTCCCATGGAGACCCAAGTAGGACAGATAAACAACAGTTTAGCTTTTATACTTTTTTTATTTTTTTATAAATTTATTCTTACACAACTAACTGCATCAGTAGTTCCTGAAACAAAAAAAATGGTTTCAATGACAGTAGGCAGAATATCTATACTAGAATAATACCTATAATACTTTCACTTCACTTCATCAGCCTATCTCAGTCCAGTGCTGGACATAGGCCTCTCCTATTAACTATACTATGCGTATAGACGCAATAGGAGGTCATCACGCCCATAATCGCCACACTGGGCAAACGGATTAGCGATCGCAGTAATATGTCCACTATGATGACGCTGCTGCCCATCATAAATATCAAAGGATGGTCAGTTGACACTTCAATCCCTTAGTCGGCTCTTACGACACCCGTGGGAAGAGTTGGGGTGGAGACAAATGTATTCTTACTGCCGTCACCACACGGACACGGACCTATAATACAGGTTTGGGTAACACTAGGCCAACCGCTTATTTATACGTAAGTATGGCACGGTTCATAAGTACTGGGCCAGCATTGGGATTATGCAAAATAGGCATGTTTGATGTCGAGTTGTGGAAAAATGGCCAAAATACAACAACAACAATATGGCACAGTTTGAAGTGTCACTGACCATTATTTGATAGAAGATTGATGATGGCCAGCAACATTATCAGAGTATACACATTACTGCGACCGCTAATCCACTTGCTCAACATGGCGTTTTATTGGCATATACCACCTAATATGTCTACATGGTGTTTTTTTTAATTCCGTTAAATTTTACAGGCTGCTTGGTACGTTAATTGGAGCTACCTGGTATATAGCTTTTAGTCGAAGTAGGAAAAAAAAAATTCGTTTTCATACATAATAAATGAAATGGTAAGTGTGAGAGAACCTTAAGAATAACACAAAAGTTCATTTCAGGTGACTGACGGCACATGTCAAAATAAGTAGCATTAGGATGTAATAAAGGTTGCAATTGCAATACACTTGTTCAGTCATTAAACTTATTTTTTGAATAACTCAATAACAGTAAGAATTAAGATACTAGTTTCTTAGAGATTTTTGACCTAAATAAGCTTCCCTTTAATTTAACGGAAATCAATAAAAACACAGTGTATCTTTATGGATCGATACTTTGTGGCTAGAGAAACAAAAAATATTATGATCATTTTTGGATTTACTTTTATTTTGTACTTCGTTTATAGGCCCAAAAATCGACTCTATTTTTAAGGTTTTTTTAAGAAAAGTCAGTAGTTAGTGGATATTTTCGGTTTTATTTTTATGTAGAAACAAAATAACATTATTTGTCATAAATATAGAATTTGCACAATTTAATTATATGAAAATTATAACCAGTATCGGCAAAAACTGGTTTTCAACTTTGAGGCTCTTGGGGCAGTACTTGCCAAAGGAATATCGGAAAAAGGTATATTGTTAAAGAATGTTACTTTTTACGACTATCATTCTATTGGCCCGCGGTTCCAAAAATCCGAAAAAAAATTTTTTTTTCATACTTCAATGTATGAACCAAAATTTTTTTTCAGGATTTTCTGAAACGCGGCCCTATAGGAATAACCTGTCTAAAAAGTAACTTTTTCAACAATATATCTTTTTCCGATAATCATTCGGGAAGTACTGCCCCAAGAGCCTCAAAGTTGAAAATTATTTTTTGGAGATACTGCGAACAATATTCATATAATTAAATCACACAAACCTTAAATTTATGAAAAACAATCTTATTTTGTTTATCCATAAAATTAAAACAGAAAATATCCTTGCTCATCCGAGTTTTCTTAAAAAACCTTAAAAATAAGACCGGTCTTCAGGCTTCTATATGGGGTCCATAATGATAAAATATCCAAAAATGGTCGTAATATTTTTTCGCATAGTATCAATTCGTAAAGATTATTTTATGATTACCCAAAAATAAAAAAATCTATCCACCCTGATATGCATAGTTAATAAGAGAGGTCTATATCCAGCAAGGACCAAATGGACTGAATAGGGATGGTGAGGATGATGGCATGGTCAGTTTTCCAAAGGTAGGCATCAGGACCATGAAATAATTTTCCTTTGAGAGTATATCCATCATTAATTCATATTGGGTTCCTACTATCAAAAAATTAGTACTTCGCTAAATACTAATAAACCTTGACAATGATGTGACCAACCATCTGAATGCATTGCGATTTTGATAGGACCAAGTCCGATTCTACTAGATGTGTGTCACACCGAATTCATAATATATGATGTCTTAATGAAAATTAAAGACTCCCATGAAGAAAACTAAATGGTTTGGTGTGATAAATAAATACAATAATAATGCCCTCGCAGGGATTCGAGCCTCCAGCTTCGTAGGCAGACTACCAACTAAGCTACAGAAGCTGACGAATAAATTATTTGATTTGATATTGCACTTACTTGGTCAGAATACCGTCTTTCTTAGTGAGCCGGACGATGCAGTCGTCGCTCTCGCCCATACGGCGGATGGCGCCACACACCACGTACATCTTGGAGCCCTCAGCGGCGCGCCCGGACGCGGGATCCACGTCCGCGATCACAAGCTGAACCGACGCGTGGTCTTTCGCGTGGATCAAACGGTTGCTCGCAGAGCTGAAAGTTTACACAAAACACTATATTGACACTGTTAAATATTGAAAATTTGTGATATTCTCGGGCTGGGAATAGAAATATATGTGAAAATAAGCACGCAAACTTGATAAAATAACCTAACATGATGACACTAACCATTTCCTGGGGCAGTACAGGTCAACGAATTCACCGGCGTCGTTCTGCATTTTGATTATCTGAAATACACAATTTAGCACTGTTTAGAACTAAAATCGGATGGTTTAATGTATTTTTATTGTGGAAAACACGCACTAACCTATAATAATCACGCGAATCACGGAAATGACAGATGGGAAAAGGAAGATGGCGGCGCAATCAGTGTTGTCATCATAGTTTTTAATGACGTTAGTGTTAGGCTTCACTTACACGACAGGATTTCCAAAACGTCGCGTTTAATTGTTTTTCAAATACGTTTTTGCTTATAAACGAGATTATCATCTCCTAAATTCCGTCTTAAATGATCAAATAATATGAGAAGCATGTCGTTCTCTCACACACACACACATATTATTAATCATAAAAAAGTGTGTATAAAAAAAAGATAGTTGGCTTAAAGAACTCGTATCCAGGCCATAAATATAAAAAAACATGAGAGGCGGCCGGTTTAAAAAAATTAAGCCCTAACCTAAGTGTTGTCTACAGTTCTACACCACCCATGGAATATTTTAGTTTGTTATGTTAGAGCATTGTTAGAGTATTGCATTTCTTGCATTATAATTTGTTATTTTCTTTTATAATTCTTTGTTCATTTGTAGTAAATAATTATCTCCTGTATGTAAAGTAAAAAATAAACTAACCATGAAAAGTATTAGAATAGAAGAACAAGCGTTCTTGTAAAATAAAATAATCATGGCCTTTGCTACGAGTCAATTTATGTTTAGAATGAAATCCTTATATACCTACAGGTGTTCATTTCTCAGATGCTTTAAGCAGCATCCTGCAAACAATATTTTATGTCTATGAAGTCTGCGAGAGAGGAACCGTAGTCCACATACCGCAGGCGTGAGCTAATGGGTAAGAAAAAAAACCCCTATTAGAAGTGTAAAGGCAATGAGTAAATCTGATGTATTAGTGTGGTTTCACGAAGGTAGGCCCGATTATTTATGACGCATTGTTATCGTAGAACTATTCATGCAATCAATGTATCTAGATTTGGCGTAATTATTTCATCATCATCACCATTTCAGCCATTTATCGCCCACTGCTGAGCATAGGCCTCTCTTCTAGGTACGCCACTCATCTCGGTCCTGAGCCAATTTAACCCAGAAGTGTCCCGCAACGCAATCTTACGAATGTCCTGACTCATCGAGGTAACGAGCCAACGGACGCCCAGGGGCTCTTTCATCTGAAATAGGCCACCAATCCGTTAGGACTTTAGTCCATCTACCGTCACTCTGCCTGGCAACATGTCCTGCCCAGTTCCATTTGATTATACGTAATTATTTAGTTTCTAAGGCCGTGGGTTTTCTGGCCGGCGACCGACGCGTGTCCGCCGCCGACGACGTTCGAATGTTTTGTTCTTTGTTCGCGAATATTTGAGTGGTTTCTCTGACACGTCGCCGGCAGCGGGTAACCGACGACGTGTCAGAGAAACCAGAAACCACTCTAAAACATTCGAACGTCGTCAGCGGCGGACACGCGTCGGTCGCCGGCCAGAAAACCCACGGCCTGAAAATCACGCATGCTTTAATAGAGATTCCTTTAGTACCAGTGACTGCGCCCCTGTTTTAGAGCTCAATCTTCAGTTTGGCGACAGTTTTCTACTCTTAATCCATTACAAAATCAATTAACTTCCAAATACAACAAAATTTCGATTTTTTGCTCAGTATCTATAAATCTGTTAAATCCGCCAATCCGCTTGCCCAGCGTGGCGATTATGGGCATTTATCTCCTAATACGCATAGTTAATAGGAGAGGCCTACGTCCAGCAGTGGACTAACATAGGCTGATGATGATGAAATCTGTTAGATTGTTAGATGTTTGGGTTTCACGCTTATTGTAGCGCCACTAGCGCCGCCTAGTGGCAGAAAATATATCCAAAACCCTAATTGCAATTTGCAAGTTTTGATCTGCGTAGTGTTTTTTTTTATTTGAATTGCTGTCTCCGCAGGCGCGCTTGATGAAAGATTCACGGTCAAAGGGTTAAGTAGAAATAAAAGAACACATGTTGGGATTTGTATATTGACATGGGACCTAGGTCCCCATACAGCGATTTCAACGTAAACAGCAAAATATTGTGTCAAGCGCTAACTTTCAGTTCAGTCGGAGTCGGACATCTTAGACGTTAATTCAACAGAAGGCCGAGTGTAGGTAATAACACTAATAACTTATAAAAAACGTCTCGTTCGTGTTAACGTTTTCATCGTCATTTGTATGAAATTGACGATGAAAACGTGAACGCGATCGAGACGTTTTTATAACTTATTATTACCTACACTCGGCCTTCTGGCTTAGCCCTTCTGCAATCGTATACGATAAGTGATAAGTCACGTGACCATAATAATATATGGAAATAGTCACGTGACTTTTCGTTGGAATCTGTCATTCTCATACACTTGTTACTTATCGCTTATCGTATACGATTGCAGGATGGCTTGGCAAGGCCTACTGGCGTCAGGCCTACTACCGTGAAAATCGAAATTCGTAAATTTCGAGGATTTTTCTCTGTCACTAAAAACGAAGGAGACTCAAATCCTCGAAATTTACGAATTTCGTTTTTCGCGGTAATGCCGCAGTTCCGCCTTTTGTCTGTTGACTGATGCCAAGCGAATTTGAACTCTATACCATTGAGTGATGAGAAATGACTGACTGTGTAACAAGTGCCATGCAAAATGTAGTCCCAGATAGATAAAAGATGTGGTTCAATAATTGACTGGAACCGGTATTTAACAAAAACTTCGAAATAGCCCAATCTTTTAAAATGTTTTATACTCTTTATGTACTGCTCATATTATGTAATTTGATCTTATTACTCCATTAACTTACAGTTTATAAAACCAAGAACGAAAAAAAACCGTTATTTTTGTATGGAGACAATAACGGTTCCGGTCCCTGGTTCAATTAATTCCCAATTAGGATAATTTTGTTTCGCGATTTATTTGTTTCATACAAACGACACTGGTCTCACCGCGAGCTACTAAGCTATGAACTATGGGCTATAAAGACGAACAAAAGATACGCACTCCCGTGTATATAAAAGAGACACGGTGATACTCGCCCGGCGGTGATAGCTGAAAGCTGGGCGAGTATCGCTGTGTCTCTTTTATTTACACGGGAGTGCGTATCTTTTGTTCGTCTTTTTGCCCATAGTTCATAGCTTAGTAGCTCGCGGTGAGACCAGTGCTGGTAAACAGAGATCGGACAAATGTGCGCCATTGCTCGCAATAATATTGACATGACTCCAAAGTTGATTGAAAAATTAATCATTTTCAGAAAATTACCCATTTGACACCGGTAACTATGAAAACCTTTGTAAATAGTTACCTCAAAGCTTCGAAATCAAATTTCAAGAAATTATTCGGTTAATTATTCATTTAATCAAATTTTGAGTCATATCCATATTATTGCGAACAATGACGCACATTTGTCCGACCTCTGGTCATAAGTAAAATGTATTGAATCCATTAGTCTCAAAGCCTCAGATTTTGATTAGAAAGAGAAAAGGAAATGTCAGCCGTACTCGTACTTTTTAATAGTAGAGAATGAAAAAGTGAGACAGCCTGACTTTCTAAAACATAAAAATCTGTCAAATCTATGTATGGCTGTAAAATTTGTATTAGGTATTTGCAATACCAAATATCAAAGTGACTCACTAGTTTAAAATAATTTGAACAGCTTTTTACATTTGCCAGATTTATTTGCATGAATTCCACGTAATTTGTAAATATTCAGTCAATCTTAAATGCTGACAATTACTACATATTACCATTAGAGTTAAATTTTTATATGGTTGATAGCTGCGACCATATAACATGGACGTCTAACGCAAGCTCAATAATGTCCCCAAAAACAATTGTTCAATTGTGCCAAGATGGGCAGGATATAGCGCTTTTCTTAACGCCGTGCATATTTCGGCGCAACATGTTTGACAAATGTTTATAGAGAAGGTATACCCTTTCAAACAAAAAAAGAATATTTGAAATCGGTCCACGCGTCTTTGAGTAATCGGGGAACATACATAAAAAAAAAAAAAAGATTTCGACGAATTGTTAACCTCCTCCTTTTTGAAGTCGGTTAAAAATAGCCAACCACAACAATTTTTAAATGGCGGTTTAAGTTTTTATAGGTTTATATTGAAATTCATTACCGTGATGCGTTGAAGAGGGGTGACACTTGTCAACTAAAATTCAGGACCGTTTTTGAAAGGCAATTTAGTATGGCGTGCGGCTTCCATGTTTTATTTGTGCGTGGGTTGCCGAATCTATTGAAAGAGTTAATAACCCTTTATCTTGAATGTTGCTTAAGTAAAACAACATCTTTAAATATCTATCTGGGACTATGCATTATGCATATAACACAAAATGTACGCGGCATCGCGTGTTGTCTCTCTCGTACTTGTTAATTTGTATGCAAGTGTGACAGGGACGCAAAACGTCGAACTCGATTTGCAGTAAGCTTTCTGAACAGACAGAACTATAAAAACAGTTTATTTCCCATGGTGAACACATAGGCATCTGCCAAAATACAAGTATTAATACAATAGTTAATAATAAAAACATTATAATAAATCCTATGTAAACTATATACATAAAAACAATTCATCAACTCATCATGATATTACAAGACATTAAGTAATTACAAATCAAGGAGTAAAAAAAAATCGTGAATATCTGAGCGTTTCAACCGCCTAATTTTGGTGCCATAATTTTTGCCGAAGTTTCTATTCGTTACAATGTGCTACTTTGTCATTTGAAGGAGGCACGGTACCTTATAGAAATGACGAAGTAAAACATTGAGACGTTTAGAAACTTCGACAAAAATGATGCCACCAAAATTAGGATGAAACGCTCAGATATTCACTCAAATATAATTTAAGTAATTTACAGATTACTCTGATAAATTCGGCAGTAACAGTAGAATAGAAAGAAACCGATTGAACATTTCTCAAGTTAATAATAAAGGCAAGAGTATAGTTTTTTCTATTACTGATACTACCATAATTTAATTGCCACAAAAAACGGCGGGAAACTTATATTTTCTAATAAACAAAACGCTTGATTTTTGTTTTTTTTAGTCCCGCCTATTTTTACATATTGGGTATTTCTCATTAAGGTTTGTGAGTTGTCACAGCCTTGTATAGTTAGTTAACATAATCGAAATTTAATTTTAAAATTATTTATACAGGTTTGAACGGAACGACGATCCTTCATGCTACCGACCGAGTCTACCAACCATTACGATGAACTTTCTGTATGGGACCAACATCGCAAACGTACATGGGAAATTGATTGTTCCTTACTATTGAACTCTAACTAATCACTCACTTTGTATGAGGGGTTAATTTTTTTTAAAGATATTTCGATGTTGGAACAATACTGAACGTTAATCGTAGTGGGAAGGCTCGTCGTTTCGTTCCACCCTGTATATGTATCAAAATGCTGGACGTCCTGGATGCTTAGCCAAGTTGCCAATCGCTAGCGCTTGCTAGCGCATCGTAGTTTTCCCTCTCCGTCACTCTTTCATATTAGTGCGACAAAGAGGGAAAACTACGATGCGCTAGCAAGCGCTAGCGATTGGCAACTTGGCTAAGCACCCAGGAAACCTTTAACTTTCGAACATGCGGAACATGGTCGTGACGCACCTGTCAAACTAAATAAGAAATACCCAATAATAAGTTAGCCAGACTATTATTAAAGGTTTATTACTTTGTCAACCAGCCTGTTAGTAGAAACAGACGGCAAATCCATTTTTTTATATATGGGAGGCCAACTCTTTTCGTATTTGGCCCTGATTTTCTAGTGGCAATCTTTTGGTCAGAGTATAGTCTGATAAATTAATAATGTCACTAAAAACGGTGAGATTTTTTATAGTGAACTCATAGAGCATTTTTTTTTAATTTGCCGCCTAATTTAAAAGAGTCGTACATCCAGACTTTACGATGGAATTGATATATTCAAGGGGTTTCACTTTCTAAGCAAGTAATTCAGTAAAAAACTGATTAATTTAAGAAAAGCCATGTTTAGATTATAAATATACATTTTAAATTCCATTCCATTTTTACTGACAAATTTAAATTGCCGCACTAAACTAGTTTTTGTAGTTTTTTAGGTTAGTTTAATATTAATATGTAACCTACATCAGTTTTTTGTGAGCTTGTACAATACAGTGATATTAAATTCCTAACACATAAAAATAGCTTTGAGGATTTAGTAATGGAGTCGGCTTCATATCGTTTCCCCTCTGCCAAAGACTTTGGCCAAGAATTTGTACATTGACCAAACCTGTTTATAAAAACTATTTCATTAATCGATTCTTCGCAGTCTTGTAATCGTTATGTACCCGTAACAAGCTCCGTCAAAATGCCTGTATGTGCTATGTATGGATTCAAAACTCGTTCAAATACATCATGTATACAAAATTTGCGATACCATTTCATATCTTGCCTTTATTTGTTTATATTACAACATTTTATTACATAAAATTGTTCAAGAAAATCAAGTACCAGTGAATCGATAGCAAAATCGGTTTCAAAAATATCGCACATAATTCGTATTTTCATTTTTGACTGATGGAGAAAGTTTGACATTTATTGTATTCTCGTATTTAAGGTTAATAAGGTCTACCCATCTTTAAATTTTGTAGGAAATATCAGACTTAGTGAATCAAGTAAGACAGAAGACTCTGCCTTGGTCTAATGTTAAGCTTATATGTAAGCCAATAAGGTTGAATATTTATTGCGCTAATTTGGAATACGTATTACGCGCGAAAATACATAGTGATGTGAACGTTACTCTTTATGACACAATGTCGAGAGTAGGTATAAAATGTCGAGATACGGACACTTGTGTTTACGTATATTAGTGTTCTCACAGTAAGTAAATAAAAACACAGTCTTATCGAATTCAATAACTTCATTTTTACAAGTGCTACTTAACGCTGGTTGGACCTATATTATAAATTGTATTTAGGTACTTACTAAAATATCACTAAGGAATATCAATATCACCGGCCTTATTGCAAAAACTTGTATGTAGACGCACCTACGCACCTTGTACCTACGCACTTGTATTCAAATTGTATCCTTACGAGTATTCACAATTAAGCCTCAATGAGTTTTACCCCAGCTAACTAAAACTTTCTTACTACAACAAAATAAATAATACTCGTATGTACACTCGTATGGACATACATTGTTTTCTGTCACAACCGCTAATTAATATTATTTATTAAATATTATAATTGATTTACGGATTTCGAAATGCACGTGATTGACCGAGACTTTCCTTACAGTTACAGGTGTAGTGAGAAATTACTTGCCTTCGGAAACGTTCGTAAACACATGCTGTTTCAGGCAGTGTCACCGAGTCTGACTGAAGTAGCATGACAGCTATTACTGTCAGTCTCAGTGAGATAGACTGAAACAGCATGACGTTGACGAATGTTTCCGAAGGCAAGTCATTACTCACTACATCTGTACAGCCTTCGTAGTCAAAGATCGCGATAAACGAAAACATAATCAATTGAAGTAGGTTAATGGCAAGACATTCAGGCGGTTTTGTATTAAAATTGGTTGATTAATTAATAACTGTTACTAATTGTCTGTTTACTTTTATTTAAATACTCAAAACAACAATATATAGTACCAAGGTGCACGTCAATCTATGACGTTGAGAAAAATATATCGATACGATAATCTTCAGACACTTGAAAGCCATATTAATCGGTTCGATTACACCTACGTCGATAGTTTGAAATTGTGTCCGCATAGAAATTTTACTGTATTAGTGTGATAATTTAACTTAGTGTTGTGGTATTGTTTTAGTGTGCGTGAGTAGTAACGAGAAGAAGAAATGCATTTGTAGTTAGATCGTTTACATGTGTGCTACCTCGTCCCCCTCGGAAATTGGCAGAATGTTTTGTTAGGAAAGTTATAGCGATACCGTCTCCCCATACTAAATCCTCAAAGAAAAATAGGTCCAATAGAAATGGCGAGAAATATAAACAAACTTAATATTTCTGTTATGAAGTAGGTAAATCGTATTGTATCGTATCGTATTGTGTTTTTAACCGACTTCAAAAAACCGGCCAAGTGCGAGTCGGACTCGCGCGCGAAGGGTTCCGTACCATTATCAATTTATTATAAAAAAAATACAGTTAAATCAATCTACCTCAAAAACTATAAGAGATAATTTAATCAAACCAAAAATCGTTGATAGAGTTTATTAATGTGCATAACATATATTTATTTTAGAATTTTATATCGCGTAGTTTAAAAAATAGAGGGGGGGACACATTTTTCAGACTTTGAGAGCTGATATCTCGAAAACAATTTGCTTAAATAAAAATGAGATCTATAATACTTCATATCATTTTCAAAGACCTTTCCATTAATACTCCACACGCTTATATACAACACAAAAAAAAATCTATTCCTCAGTTACATGTATGGAGGGCCCCCACCCCAATGGTTTTTTTTACAATTTAGTATCATAATCCTGTAGCGGTTCATACAACACATATCCTTACCAAATTTCGTTACTGTAGCATTTATAGTTTCCGAGTAAATCGGCTGTGACAGACGGACAGACGGACAGACGGACATGACGAATCTATAAGGGTTCCGTTTTGCCATTTTGGCTACGGAACCCTAAAAAGAAGTCACAATCCAACAATTTTTTGTACGTATGTTACTCGATATATCTGAGAATCATGAACAGATTTTTAGTTTATTTTTTATTTGAACGTGTGTAACCCCGAGATGGTCCCGTTGGCACCAAGTTGGGGTCTGATGATGGGATCTTGGAGAAATCGGTTGAAGTCGATTTTTTTTTATTCAGTGATTTAGTAAATTGTCACTGTTCATTATAACTAAAAATTTATTTACATTTCCCGCCATTTGTATAGTACACGAGTTAAGTATCCCTCATCACAACCAAAACTCAACTAGTAATTTATCTCCTAGCAACCGCACAGTGTGTGACATCAGTAACACTAATAGTACTAGTAACTGTTGTTACTGACACTAGTCAGCAAAGTTCGGTGACTACACGGTGTCGGCTAGTCACTTAGCTTAAAACCAAAGTCTCAGTAACACCACTAGTGACACTACTAGTAACGTTGTCGAACTATTAAAGCTCCTAGTCACTAACTGCACACCTAGTGTGTAGTGTCAATGGCTGAATCAACTTTTTTCTCTCTGTTATTGCCATGGTTACACAGTTGTCTGAGTTACGCTGGTTTTATGCAAAATTATGCTACTTAAATTATGCAAACATGCAAGTAGTGCATATCTGTAGGTGGCCCATCAAGGAAAGGGGTTATTAACACCAGAAACATTTTTATTTGCATAGTTTAAGTAGCATAATTTTGCATAAAACCAGCGTGACTCAGGTGACCGTAATTATGGCAATAACAGACAGAAAAAAGTTGATTCACCCCAATAACACTTACATCCAGCGATCGCTAGCGAACCGACGACTGCGCGTTGTTGGTTGGTAACGGCATAGTGTAATGTCAGTAACACTAGTCAGTACTAGCAACGTAAATCTACCAGCCGGCTAGTAACCAAAGTGTGTAATATAAGTAATACCACCTGTCTATTAGTTATAGTACCAGTAATCACAATGTGTACTAACACTAGCCATAGTAACAGGTATTAATTGGCGAATCCCAAGGTAACTAACCTGCTAGTAACAATCTGTAGTGTCAATAACACTAGTACTAGTTAGTCCAGTTACAATACTTAACGAATCCCGGATATCGCACGATGTAAGCGAGTGAAGTAACTACACTCGGTGTGGTAGACCACTAGTAACGATGTGTAGTGTCAGTAACACTAGTACTAGTAACTGCAGTAACAACTAATCAGCGAATCCCATCGACTGCACGCGATAACGTTACGTGTGGTAGATTGCTAGTAACCACAATGTGTAATGTCAGTAACACTAGCCAGTTCTAGTAACAGGTATTAATCGGCCCCGAAGACGAGGCGTGGCAAGTAAAACTAGACCCGGTGTGGTAGACCGCTAGTAACAATGTGTAGTGTCAGTAACACTAGTACTAGTTCAGTAACAACTAGTCAGCGAATCCTGGCGATTGCACGCGTTAACGTTACGTGTATCGCTAGGAATCACAATGTGTAATGTCAGTAACACTAGCCAGTTCTAGTAACATGTATTAATCGGCGAATCCCGTAGACGAGGCGTGGCAAGTAACTAGACCCGGTGTGGTAGACCGCTAGTAACAATGTGTAGTGTCAGTAACACTAGTACTAGTAAGTCCAGTAACAATTAGTCAGCGAATCCCGTCGACTGCACGCGTTAACGTTACGTGTGGTGGATCGCTAGTAACCACAATGTGTAATGTCAGTAACACTAGCCAGTTCTAGTAACAGGTATTAATCGGCCCTGAAGACGAGGCGTGGCAAGTAACTAGACCCGGTGTGGTAGACCGCAAATAACAGTGTGTAGTGTCAGTAACACTAGTACTAGTTCAGTAACAACTAGTCAGCGAATCCTGGCGACTGCACGCGTTAACGTTACGTGTATCGCTAGTAACCACAATATGTAATGTCAGTAACACTAGCCAGTTTTAATAACAGGTATTAATCGGCGAATCCCGTAGACGAGGCGTGGCAAGTAACTAGACCCGGTGTGGTAGACCGCTAGTAACAATGTGTAGTGTCAGTAACACTAGCCAGTTCTAGTAACAGGTATTAATCGGCCCCGAAGACAAGGCGTGGCAAGTAACGTAACTAGACCCGGTGTGGTAGACAGCTAGTAACAATGTGTAGTGTCAGTAACACTAGTACTAGTTCAGTAACAACTAGTCAGCGAATCCCGTCGACTGCACGCGTTAACGTTACGTGTATCGCTAGTAACCACAATGTGTAATGTCAGTAACACTAGCCAGTTCTAGTAACAGGTATTAATCGGCGAATCCCGTAGACGAGGCGTGGCAAGTAACTAGACCCGGTGTGGTAGACCGCTAGTAACAATGTGTAGTGTCAGTAACACTAGTAACTCCAGTAACAACTAATCAGCGAATCCCGTCGACTGCACGCGATAACGTTATGTGTGGTAGATCGCTAGTAACCACAATGTGTAATGTCAGTAACACTAGCCAGTTCTAGTTCGGCGAATCCCGTAGACGAGGCGTGGCAAGTAACGTAACTAGACCCGTTGTGGTAGACCGCTAGTAACAGTAACAGGTATTAATCGGCCCCGAGACGAGGCGTGGCAAGTAACGTAACTAGACCCGGTGTGACCGCTAGTAACAATGTGTAGTGTCAGTAACACTAGTACTAGTAAGTCCAGTAACAATTAGTCAGCGAATCCTGGCGACTGCACGCGTTACGTGTGGTGCGTCGCTAGAAACCACGATGTGTAATGTCAGTAACACAAGCCAGTTCTAGTAACAGGTATTAATCGGCCCCGAGACGAGGCGTGGCAAGTAACTAGACCCGGTGTGGTAGACCGCAAATAACAATGTGTAGTGTCAGTAACACTAGTACTAGTTCAATAACAACTAGTCAGCGAATCCTGGCGACTGCACGCGTTAACGTTACGTGTATCGCTAGTAACCACAATGTGTAATGTCAGTAACACTAGCCAGTTTTAGTAACAGGTATTAATCGGCCCCGAAGACAAGGCGTGGCAAGTCACGTAACTAGACCCGGTGTGTAGACCGCTAGTAACAATGTGTAGTGTCAGTAACACTAGTACTAGTTCAGTAACAACTAGTCAGCGAATCCTGGCGACTGCACGCGTTAACGTTACGTGTGGTGGATCGCTACTATCGCTAGTAACCACAATGTGTAATGTCAGTAACACTAGCCAGTTTTAGTAACAGGTATTAATCGGCCCCGAAGACAAGGCGTGGCAAGTAACTAGACCCGGTGTGGTAGACCGCTAGTAACAATGTGTAGTGTCAGTAACACTAGTACTAGTAAGTCCAGTAACAATTAGTCAGCGGATCCCGTAGACGAGGCGTGGCAAGTAACTAGACCCGGTGTGGTAGACCGCAAATAACAATGTGTAGTGTCAGTAACACTAGTACTAGTAACTCCAGTAACAACTAATCAGCGAATCCCGTTGACTGCACGCGTTAACGTTACGTGTGGTGGATCGCTACTATCGCTAGTAACCACAATGTGTAATGTCAGTAACACTAGCCAGTTTTAGTAACAGGTATTAATCGGCGAATCTCGAGGACGAGGCGTGGCAAGTAACTAGACCCGGTGTGGTAGACCGCTAGTAACAATGTGTAGTGTCAGTAACACTAGTACTAGTAACTCCAGTAACAACTAATCAGCGAATCCCATCGACTGCACGCGTTAACGTTACGTGTGGTGGATCGCTACTATCGCTAGTAACCACAATGTGTAATGTCAGTAACACTAGCCAGTTCTAGTAACAGGTATTAATCGGCCCCAAGACGAGGCGTGGCAAGTAACTAGACCCGGTGTGGTAGACCGCTAGTAACAATGTGTAGTGTCAGTAACACTAGTACTAGTTCAGTAACAACTAATCAGCGAAGCCCGTCGACTGCACGCGTTAACGTTACGTGTATCGCTAGTAACCACAATGTGTAATGTCAGTAACACTAGCCAGATTTAGTAACAGGTATCAATCGGCCCCGAAGACAAGGCGTGGCAAGTCAAGTAACTAGACCCGGTGTGACCGCTAGTAACAATGTGTAGTGTCAGTAACACTAGTACTAGTTCAGTAACAATTAGTCAGCGAATCCTGGCGATTGCGCGGAGTGAGTTGCGCCAACAGGCGCCGCCGCGGGTCACTGGCTATTCGCGAGCTCGTCCATACGGCATCTGAAATATAATTATCATCATCATCCCCATCATCATCATCATCATCATCATCATCATCATCATTATCATGTCAGCCGAAAGACGTCCACTGCTTCGGCTACCCCCAAAGATTGCCACAATGACAGGTCCTGTGCCACCCGCATCCAGTGGACTCCTGCGACCTTCACCAGGTCATCAGTCCACCTTGTGGGGGGCCTACACACGCTGCGCCTTCCGGTGCGTGGCCGCCATTCGAGAACCTTCCCGCCCCAACGGCCAATGGTTCTACGTGCAATGTGCCCCGCCCACTGCCACTTCAGTTTAGAATAGAATAGAATAGAATTCATTTATTTGGTGTAAAAAGGTAAACTTAAATTAAAATACATCTTAAACTAAAAACAACACCAAAAAGTTTAGGGATTCAGAGAGCTACTTCGGTTACTTTGGTTCTGCTGCGGATGGTCTCATTTTTAATTCGATCTCTCAGAAATATATGTCTATTCAGAAGGAAGCTTAAAAATAATCACAAAGTGATATTACAATTACAGAGTATATTATTATCTCAATGACAAAATCACAC
Organism: Thaumatotibia leucotreta; assembly: GCA_025490895.1. Taxonomy (NCBI): domain Eukaryota; kingdom Metazoa; phylum Arthropoda; class Insecta; order Lepidoptera; family Tortricidae; genus Thaumatotibia; species Thaumatotibia leucotreta. Next base: position 64,685 of record JALPQI010002590.1, read on the forward strand.
TAAATTATGAATAGTATATTACTGACTCCGTAGTTTGGTAGTAACCCTGCCTACGACGCTGGAGGTTCCGGGCTGTCTCTGTATTCAACTATCTATGTGTGTAATGCCCGTTTTCACCAACATCCCGTAAACTGTCACTTAGCTAAGAGAGACTTAAGTTAAGGCTTCCCTTAAATCGACTCCCTACTTAAATTTTGTTTCACCAACGTAAGTGTAACTTAACTAGGGGCTTCTTTGCTAAGTAACACTTTTTTTTTCTAAATTTACCGTAAAAGTTTCGGTGATTACCGATTCGTTTAATTTTATTAGAAATATTGAAATAATAAATGAAAAAACGATTCTGGGCACTTTATTATAGTTATTTATCCCTAAATTGTCCAAGTTTATTCAAATATTCGTAAATACAACTGGAATACAATTGCGGAGTTTTGGCTGAATACTTATTTCCGTTGTTTAAAAAGTAAACGTCAACTCGCTGTCAGTTGTCAGTGTCAGTAATTCAGTAAATATTCGTAATTCGATTCGCGCGTTCGTAAGTGGGTATTCAATAGAACATAGTTAAGACCAGACCAGGTTATGCAGAAAAATGTACGTCGCTAACACAAAAAATATAAAAAATGTAAGTAATTAGGTATCCCCTTTTGAACAGACACTTCTCATTTATCTTACTCTCCGTTATCCGGAAATTCTAAAACAGCCTCAATTTTCTCCAACAAAAATAGTACACTATTTTTTGTCAACCTGTACCTCCGAACAAAATCGACATCATCGTACTTTTCTAAGTAATTTGGCCTTTCTCTAATTAGGCGTGGTCTCCGAAATACATAGAAAATATTTTCAAAATCTTCAATCGCGTCTAAATTATCCAACAAATTAAAAATATCGTCCATTGCGGTTGAGTGAGTAAAAAAGACCATGCAAATTGGCGGCAAACGATCAGAAAAAAATAATTGAAGTTTTTAAAATGAACCGCCACTTAAAACTTAGGAGGTCCATAGTCGGGCCCGTAAGTTTAGGGGACCACTTAGTGCTTTAGGTGACAGTTGACGCTTGGTGAAAACGAATTTACAGTTAGGGGTTTCTTAAATTTTTCTAAGGGACACCTAAACTTTAGGAGATGTCGGTGAAAACGGGCATATATCTATTATACACCGTGTTTTTATTGATTTCCGTTATATTGGACAGGTTACTTGGGACATTAATAGAAGTTTCCTGGTATGTCGGCTTTTGTTAATTTCGTAAAAAAATGTTTTTTTTTCGTTATCGGCAAGTGTGAGAGAACCTAAAGAATAAGATCTCAGGTGACTGACAGCACATGTCAAAATAAGTAACATTAGGATGTAATAAAGGTTGCAATACACTCGTTCAGTCATTAAGATTATTTTTTTAATAACTCAATAACAGTAAGAGTTAAGACACTAGTTTCTTAGAGAAATTGATTATTTTTGACCTAAATAAGCTTCCCTTTAATTTAACGGAAATCAATAAAAACACTGTGTTTATATCGTCGCTTGGTACCCACATCACAAGCCTTATTTATTTATTAGGAGATAACACGGTAATCATACATGCGATGAACACTTAATTGAGCTTAACGTGGGACCAGGTCGATTTGTGCAAGATGTCCCAAGGTATTTAATCATTTATACACCGTGGGCTGTTTAAACCCGACCGATTTTAACAGTGTATTCCTGACCACATTTAGAAAAATGTCGAATAAACTTTTCTGGATATCGCCTAGTTTCAGAGTTATTACCAATTACAAAAAAAACATATTTTCTAATTGTTACTCAGTACAAAAGGTCCTTTTAACGGCGTTGGTGCCATTATGGAGAATAGTTTCACTAACCTCATTAATAGATGTCAAAAAGTGAGAAATAAAACCTTTGAAAAATGAGGTTTTTGAAAAAAAAAGTTAATATTCATTGTAAGTGCTAGTTTTACATTTACTTTTTATGTTAAAATACATTCAAAAATTAAAAAAACATTTTTTTTCGTCTAAAATGACTAAAGTTATATAACATTTTTTGTTTGTTTTTACATTAAAAATGCGTGATTAAAATCCTTCGGGTTTAAACAGCCCACGGTGTATATTACTAGTTAGAGACATCGTTAAATGAATATATAAATACCTGACAGCCATCTCCGCGACCTCTAGCGAGGGGTAGTCCAACTCTTTCACTAGGCACAGCACCGCTGACAACAGGTTCGAATTCTGTTACAAAATAGTATATATTACATAATATATCAAGTAAAACTTCATATCACATCATCAGGCTTTATCAATTTACTACTGGACGTAGGCCTCTCCTATTAAATATCCGTATAGACGCATTAGGAGGTAAATGCCTATAATCGCCACGCTGGGCAAGCGGATTGGCGATCGCAGTAATGTGTCCACTATGATGACGCTGCTGCCCATCATCAATCTTCTATAAAGGAATATTCATTGATACTTCAAGCCCTTAGTCGATTCTTACGACACCCTTGGGTTGATTTGGGGCATATAACTATGCAGATATTTTGAATGTATTGTGAAAACACAAATCAAATTATTTATTAACTAAATATTTTGATTTGTGTTTTTTTCCCAATAGTCACACTACTAATAAATCATCATCATCATCAGCCAATTGACGTCCACTGCTGGACATAGGCCTCCCCCAGAGAGTTCCACAAAGATCGGTCGTGAGCCGTCCGCATCCATTGGACACACTAATAAATAAATTATAAATATTGGATGTCATATACCAAAGAAAAAACTAGCAAGATCACCAACGTCTCAACGTTTCTTTGGTATATGACATCCAATATTTATAAGATATTTCGAAATTAAACTGTCATTACAATGTACGGAAAAAACTATGTGCTATATGCGTCTCGCTCTCGCGGCTCTCTTCTTCTCGTTCCCAATTACGTTCCTGCTTTCTGATTATAATAATTTGTGCCGAAATTCACTATTTATTTTGGAAGAAATATAGAAAAAGCCCATTTACTCGGGTGACAGGCCTTCTCGTGAAGCCCCTATGGTCGGCCAGCTGACGGGTACCCGGCGCTATGTGCGTCCCGTTCTCGCGGGAGCTCTCTATCTCTCTTTCAAACGGACAGCTATTGTGCTGCCCTCTACAGTTTGCTTGGTAAAGTATTTTTTCTTAATTACGTTGACTGCTTGGTCCGCCAATTCTGCAGTAATTAGCAAAATCTATCTTATTCTATGGTCATTAGCAGAGTAAATTAGTACAAAACTAAGTAAATATGTAATTTCCTGCCCATTTATCCAGTATTACAGTTATTTTACTCAAAAACTAGATAAACAATGCAGATATTCTGAAATTAAAGTGACATGTTAATGGACGGAATTTTAAAACGATAAATTTAGCACTTTCGGCTTCCCGCTCTATCTTTTTTTTTCTCTCTCTCTCTCTTTCTCTTTCTCTCTTTTTAGCTCTCAATCACGCTCTTATCTTCGGGATTATAATAATCGAAATGATAGGTACTGATATATATAACCGATGATATTATAAAATAACTATTTACTATATATCGATTTAAACTTTCACGATTATCACTCATATTTCTCCAGCGAAGGAAAAAAACATAGAAGCATCCCTTCATACCAAATTCTGTTCATATAACGGGCAATAACTGGATATACGCATGTGCACTAAGCTACCAATCAAAATCGTCAAAACGATGAGGTCGGTTTAAATTACGCAAATGTCCATAAATATAATTGGTCAACGTCAAAACAGTGCGTTCTGATTGGTTGGTTACAAAATGGCGATCGTTACCAAAATACATGTGTCATTAAGAACGCATTGTTCGTAAACGGTTTAATGCAATGGAGAGCAATTTTTACATGACACATTTTTATTGGGATAACTTGAAATAAAATATTCAGTAATAAATTAATGTGCTTCTTGTTTTTCTGCGTTCCCGTGGTGAATACAGAAAAACAAGTGGACAATAATAACAACAATCATTGTTGTTATTGTTGTTGAATTAAGAAATTTAAGACACAAAATATTTAAAGAAATTGAATTATTAATATAAATATTTTTTCGAATATTCTATATATTCTTGCTATTTATTATCCCCGATCTCGTCTCCATAACCTGCATATAGGCAGGCTATGCAGATTCTACTGCTACAGTCATAATAGTAGAATCTTAAAAAATACCTCAGATTTTTCTGTTACATTTCTATGTCGTATCACTTGTACCTAATTATTTAAAACTCCACTTTTACCAGTTTTAAATAACAAACGGCGAACATATTCACCAAATTTTATTTCAGTGTATGCTACAAATTTAGAGAAACGACGGCTAGGAGATGATTTTGGTTTATTTGACAGCATCTATAGAACGCTACTGTTTAGAAATGTAGACGAAGGAAAAGATAATAAAAATAAACTAAACTAATATTTTCAATGTAAAAACAAAAAAAAACAATTTCTCATACAACTGAAACTGCACATTTTATTTTATCGTCATTGCAAATGCTATCACGATGATTTGCACATTTTTACTAAAAATGTGGTATTATTTGATTGTATGAGCTGTCGCCATTGTAATTCCTACTAGCACAGCATAGATACTACATTTCAATAATGAACGGACATACGTGCTAGGATGCCAGAGTACATGGCAGAGCAAAAGGTGGCATTATACCATCCCCATATAAAATTGCCCCCAAAAACAAATAAATTTAAAATAAAATGTAGTGAGACTATTTCTTGTGAAATGTGATTCCATCTTTTTTATGGTGCTTGTGTCAGCGTCTTCTGTGCATTTGACGGCGTAACGGGTCATATTTACTTAGTTTTGAGATTTTTTCGCCAGCTGTCAGTAAGACCGCGCGACGTGTCAGCCATTTGTATACTAAGGCTCTGTGTCATATAGATCGATGCCCATGTATCCGGTTTCGAGGCGTCACTTTTCGGAGCTAGTTCGCCTTCTATGTTTTTTCCGTTCGCTGTATTTCTCTGAGTCTGCCTGCGACCACGGGTGTAACGTCATGCCCGAAACGTCAGGATAAAATTAAACGTAAGTTTACGCGATTAAGGACCGTATCGAATTATAAGTAGACAAGATAAAAGTGACACAACTTTAATATTAAGCAATATTTTGAAATAAAACAAAAAATAAATTAAAATATAACACTTTTTCTAGAAGTATGTTCTAAAGAGACTGCCATAGGACCCCTATTTAGCCGTCAATCTTACTTTCTTCTGGATGTCCTTCATTCGATTTTGGACGACAACATTTGCTACATTTCCTGACACCCTGTTCCACTTTTTTTTAAGTCGTCGGCTGATGTTGGAGCTCTGGCATTTTTTGAAGCAACCGCTTCATAAAAGCCAAGTACCTTTCGATTGGGGGTACTTCAGGGCACTTGGAGGGATTCATGTCTTTTTCGATTATATCAACCTTGTTTGTTTTATGCCATTCAAGGGTGGCTTTCGAGTAATAGCATGACGCCAAATCAGGCCAAAACAAAGTAGGCATCCTATGCTTTTTAATGAGAGGCAGCAGTCTTATTTTTGAAATACTCTTCTTGGTATACTTCAGCGTTTAAACTACCTGTGGTGAAAAAAAATTGAAACGCATGCTACGTTGACAAATTGCTTGCCATACGAGTATTATTTACCAATTTTTTCAACACTGATGGCAGTATCTTGTTTAGAGAGAATTTTTCCAGCGGGCATGGTACAATACTAAGGTCCAGGGGTCGTTTTTAAATCTAGTTTGCAGTACATTTCGTCGTCCATGATAATACATTGCTTTTTCTTAGTCAGCACATGATCATACAGTTTACTTGTCCGTTTTCTAACTGATACGACTTTTTTTCATCTCTTTTAGGTTGTTTCTGTTTTTTATATGTCTTTAGATTACGTCTCTTTTTAATTTTTTGTATCATAAAAGACGGAGTTTTCGCTTTTTTGGTAGCATTGGACAGAAAGAGTTGGATTTTGTAAAAATATTCGTACTACTTTCTTATGCAGCGCTGGGTCCCATGGTCCCTGTTTTCTTCCACTCTTGGGCAGATATTCTAAAGTTAAAGTGTTGGTGAACTTATTTATCGGTTTGTATATGCCTGCAGAAGTGAACTTATACTTTTTAACGAGCTTTCTTATTGTTATGCCCTTAATTTTACACCAGTCGTCCAAAATTATTTTCCGTGTCTCTAAGTTAATCAAATCCATTTCATTGATTTTAACGGAATGACATATTGTTTCTGACCTTAAATCATACCCATTAATATGGTTCATAATATACTGAACAGTTTTTGTTATATAAAGTTGAGTATACGTATTTATAGGGCCCTAAAGTTGTCTACTTACATTTAGATACGGTCCTTAAGACCCGTTTGTCTGTAAAATATAACTATTTACCAGCTGAGGAATATAAAAATAGCCCATTTACCCGTGTGACAGGCCTTCTCGTGAAGCCCCTATGGTCGGCCATGACAGCGGACGGGTATCCGGCGCTATGTGCGTCCCGTTCTCGCGGGAGCTCTCTATCTCTCTTTCAAACGGACAGCTATTGTGCTGCCCTCTACAGTTCGCTCAGTAAAGTTTTTTTTCTTAATTACGTTGACTAAAATGACTGCTTGGTCCGCTAATCCTGCAGTAATTTGCATAATCTATCTTATTCTATGGTCATTAGTGGAGTAAATTAGTACCTACAAAAATAATTAAATTCATATGTAATTTCCTGCCTATTTATCCAGTATTACAGTTATTTTAATCAAAAACTAAATAAACAATGCAGATATTCTGAAATTAAACTGACATGTTAATGGACGTAATTTTAAAAAGATAAATTTAGCACTTTCGGCGTCCCACTCTATCTTTTTCTCTCTCTCTCCCTCTCTCTTTTTAGCTCTCAATCACGCTCTTACCTTTGATAGATACTGATATATATAACCGATGATATATGATAACTATTTACCAGCTGAGGAATATAAAAATAGTCCATTTACCCGAGTGACAGGCCTTCTCGTGAAGCCCCTATGGTCGGCCATGACAGCGGACGGGTACCCGGCGCTATGTGCGTCCCGTTCCCGCGGGGGCTCTCTGTCTCGTTCTCAAATGGACTACAACAGTGCTGCCCTCTACAGTTGGCTCAATAAACTCGATTATTTTTATGCGTAGACTAAAATGACAGCTTGGTCCGACAATTCTGCAGTAATTAGCATAATCTATCTTATTCTATGGTTATTAGTGGAGTAAATTAGTACCTACAAAAATAATTAAATTCATATGTAATTTCCTGCCTATTTATCCAGTATTACAGTTATTTTAATCAAAAACTAAATAAACAATGCAGATATTCTGAAATTAAACTGACATGTTAATGGACGTAATTTTAAAAAGATAAATTTAGCACTTTCGGCGTCCCACTCTATCTTTTCTCTCTCTCTCTCCCTCTCTCTTTTTAGCTCTCAATCACGCTCCTACCTTTGGGATAATAATAATTGAAATGATAGGTAGGAGGAATATAAAATAGCCCATTTACCCGTGTGACAGGCCTTCTCGTGAAGCCCCTATGGTCGGCCATGACAGCGGAAGGGTACCCAGCGCTATGTGCGTCCCGTTCTCGCGGGGGCTCTCTGTCTCTCTCCCGCTCCCAGTCGCGCTCTCGACCCACTGTGCTAGGCGCGTATTCTGATCTGAAAGAAGGTTGAATTGTATTCATAAATCCTCTTTAAAAAGTTTTTAGATATTTGTGGAGTTAAACATAGTTAAATAATTTAGAAAAATTAGATCAGATATTTATGACTTTTCAGTTACTACATATTAATCTGACACATGCTCAGATTAATATGACAGGTAATATATACAAACATTTTTGATTGATAAATCTGTTCAGATGCATATGTATCTTTCTTTGGTCATTTACTTTTGAAGCCTTGGATTTATTCTTATATTTATGAACTCGACTGTACAATAGCTAAAACTCACGAAATATACAAATTATTACATATTACAATCGTCAGTAGAATCTAAAAAAAATATGGCTGACTTTCCGACTTCCATAGCATAGCATCTTTGACCCACATCGTGAACACGTTCTCAGATATATTTTTACGTTAATACTATTATTATCTTATCAATAATTTTAACGAAAATGTATGTGAACTCAAGGTTTAAAGTTTTAAGTTCGTAATAAAGCCAAGATTGTGTTCTAAAATTGCGTGATTATGGAATTTTGCAAGTTTTTAGGTTTGTTTACTTTTTTTTTTGGTTCTCCTGGCGAATGGTATAATATGTGTATATTTTTGTTTGAATCAGCAGTACAATTGTTTACTAACCTGTTATCTCGCTCGATATACTGCTCCTGTGGCGATTGTACTAATCTGCAGTCTCCGTTCATCCCATACGCATACTCCTGCGGAAAATAATTAGGTTACTATCAGGGGCCTATTTCTCGAAAGCTTGTAACTTGTAATACAAGCGGAAGTCGTGATCAACAAGATGTTAGGTATTGTATTACAAGTTACAAGCTTTCGAGAAACGGGCCCCAGACATCGGAATTTTTGGAGTATTTTTCAGATGTCATACATGCCACCCGGTTTTCAGGACTCCTTTAAGAATGTGAAATTTTAGACGGAGTTTTTATAGTGAAACCTTGCAGAGATCGGATACCAGTATTTCCTCCATACAAAAGAATGGTTATTTAATTGTTCTTTTTCGGTCTTCGGTATATACATTCGTTGTTAACGGAGTAATTTAAAAATACGATAATATTAATTACATAAAATATTGAGTACTACATAAAGAGTACCAATAAAAAATTTAAATTATTAGGCTATTTCGAGGTTTTTCTAAAAAACCGGTTCCGATCCCTGAAGCCTTGTATTTCTTTATGATAATTATGATGTTATGTGTGCAATGTAAATGTTAATTACTTAGTTACGTGAGTTGCGTATGTGTGAAGCTTGCTAGTGAGTGTATCTACTGATCAAACCTACTCATAACTTAGAAAAATGGCTAACTGCTTTCTACGGGGTGTTCCACGAGCGACTGAAAACCATGAACGGGGTGATTTAGTATTAGTAGGCTATACTGAACAACTTTTAATATGGGGCCGATCACGAAATCTAAAATATGACTTTTTCATACATTTTATCCGATCGATCATGACATTTTGTATGAAAGAGCCAAATTATTTTTCTGGGTTAGCTCCATAGTAAAAGTTGTTCAGCACCTACCAAATCACACCGTTCAAGGTTTTCAGTGGTTCATGTAACACGTTGTGTATAATAACCCCTTTTTCACTTGCTGCACATAATTACAACATTTTTACAATATTTCACAACTAAAAACTCGAAAATAGTAAATTTCGAACTCTACCACTCCAAGTACTCCACTAATCGAAGTAACAAAGGCAGACGATTTTCAAAGTAGGTCCTTTGATATGTAACATTCACACATATAAATTCAAAATTTTTGCGTCTGCATTTGTCTGTCGTGTAAGCGTTTATATTTGTGTTGTGTCGTGTGTGTGTGATGTTATTTCGCGGGAGTATTTGTGCGTGGTGTGTGTGTGTGTGTGTGTGTGTGTGTGTGTGTGTGTGTGTGTGTATGTGTGTGTGTGTGTGTGTGTGTGTGTGTGTGTGTGTGTATGTGTGTGTGTGTGTGTGTGTGTGTGTGTGTGTGTGTATGTGCGTGTGTGTGTGTGTGGTGTGTGTGTGTGGTGTGTGTGTGTGTGTGTGTGTGTGTGTGTGTGTGTGTGTGTGTGTGTGTGTGTGTGTGTGTGTGTGTGTGTGTGTGCGCACCTTGACGCTGTGCGCGGAGACGGAGTGACGCAACGTCTCGCGCGGCCACCGCGGCTGCAACAAAACGTCTTCTCTAACCTTGTAACCACTACACCGCTACTCTACAGACTACAGTGGCATTCACAATTATAAAGGTACTTCTCAAATAGTTTGACAGTAGTGTCAATAATGTCCACAGGTGAAGAATGTGACGGTACGTCATCATAACTTTACCACTTCCTCTCCACACCGATTTCTGACGTGAACCTTTTGTTTTACGACTAGGGTTTGCAAATATTCGAAAGTTTCAAATATTCGAATATCTTCCTTCGTCCTAATAGTGCAAATAAATTGTATTATTCGATAATGAATTTTATTATCACGATAACTAAATTGATTCTGCCAAAACGTGGTGTGTGCAAATTTGCAGTAATAGGACGATAAACGGTTTTTATTTTGAGACTGTTTTCATAATACAATAATTATACAATTCTAAATGTAAGTAAAATTATTTTTTTTTGCATAATTACGTCAAAATAAAACGTGATATTCTTCTGTATTCCTACTGCTCTTCTTACAGTCCGCTTGGTTCATATCAGGAAACATTGTTATACTGGGCTGGGGTATACCAGTTCTCCCGAAACTTCGTATAAAGTCCACAATTTCATTTTATAACTGATGAGGAATGCAAAGTACAACGCAGTAATTGTTGCTGTGAAGTGTCTAATATAATATTTTAGATTTATAAAAAAACATTCGAATATTCGAAACCTCATGTCTTAATATTCAAATATTCATTTCATTTTTTTTTCTAATATTACAAATGCGATTCCGTACCGTCACCAATTTATACGCTGCACTGCAGTACAATCAATTGTGAATACCACTTTAGTTCTTATAAACTACTTATATTCAAATACAACAATTATGTTAATTTGATGTTACACTATGCCAATTTAGTGAAGACAGCGTGATATTAATGACTCGATGTATGTTACAATTTATATACTACAAATCTAATGAACTGTTTTTGAAAAAATCGTAACCTTCGAAGATTTGGCTCTGTTATTGGATCATTTATGAAATTGGCGTTTTTGGTCATTGACTTTAGTTGTTCCCTAATTTTATTATCTAAAGAGTAACTTAGATATATATATTTTTTGTTTTCAACAGTGCACTATATAACGGGCATTTCTCCAAGCGTTCCAATCGCCTCGACTTCGGTGGCAACATTATTACCCGAATTCCGTGTGTGTGTATCTCATAATTCTTTTGGATATATTGGTAGTGGTCAACTACGTCTACCAATATATCCAAAAGCTCTTGCATCTCTCACGGGATTCGTGTGATAAGGCTGCCACCGAAGTCACGGCGGTTGAAACGCTCGGAGAAATGCCCTAACAAAGGTTTTTTCACACTAATAATTGTTTTTTTCCTCAAGTGATATTCTAAAAATAAGCTTTGAAAACAACTCTTGCCATATACTGCCGGTTTACATGTTTGGAATAGGTATAAATGTGTGATAGTACGTTGTTTTATGAAATAGAGATATACAAAACACGCCTTAGTGTCTAATATTACTGGTAAAATTTTGGTTTCTTTTGATTTTGTCATCAAAAAAATATACACAAATAGACTTTTCACAAAATTCTCCATGCAAAACGCCAATTTTATAGGTAATGAATAAATACCTTATATTAGAGTGACAGAGACAAATTCTCGAAATTGTAGTAACTAGAAGCCCAGGGTGCTTAGCCAAGATGCCAATCGCTAGCGCTTAGTAGCGTAACGTAGTTTTCTCTCTCTGTCACTCTTTCATATTAGTGCGACAAAGACAGTTAGCTGCGATTAACGATGAAGCGCTAGCGATTGGCAACTTGGCTAAGCACCCAGTACGTTTACCACTCACGTCATATTGCGACCTCGTCATGTTGCCGGCAGGATGCTCATGGCGCTCGTCGTCGGGCGACGCGCGAGCGACGGGCGCGCGACGCGTCGGCGACAGGGGACACTGCGGCCACAGAATGGTTAGGGGTCATCAGCGAAAAAGTTCAAATTATTTATTTATTTAAACTTTATTGCACAAAAGAAAATCTTAAAGTACAAAAGGCGAACTTAATGCCAAGGGCATTCTCTACCAGTCAACCTTAAGGCAAAGCAGAGAAGGTGTGGGCGGTATTATCATATAACCATATCTTTTTATTATTATAAAGCAAAAATAAGGATAAAATAATATGAAAAGGTATGTACCGAATTAGCGTGTGGTTAAATTGTGTCAGTTTTGTAACGCTAACGATCAAACATGAAACTTTATGAAAACCAATTTTAATATCGATCATAATTTATACACAATATGCTAAAAAAACTCGAATGTAATACAATAGTCACAAAACTGACCTAATTCCGTTTTTTTTTTCAAATATAATATTTTTTTGTGAAAACACCTATGTGCATATCATTTACAGGTATTTAATTGTGGTTACATACAATACATCTGTGGCAGTGCAAAAAATGTCTTCCTTCACCGAATTAAAACCAAAAACCACTGACTTTGATATAATAACAATAGTTATACGAAACAGATCAGTGCCGGTGCAAAAGAAAATTAATAAACGAAACAAAGTGTCACTCGATACCGAAGCATGCGACCAATAAATGAACCAAAATGTTAATTGATGCAAAACCATAAAACCAAACCAAACAACCAAAGGAGTGCTACTACAATTTGGTGCCGTGACCAGGATTATCAACGACGAACAAAGTACAACATATACTGGAATGACCATTCAGAAGTCTGTTATGTAATTTAAATATCGTTCGTGTTTTTATTTGTTTATGTAGGATTCTCGTAAACATTCAGCGTCTCTGGTTTGACAGATAACTTACCTTACTTGCTCGGCGTGGAGATTATGGGCATTTACCTCCTAATGCGTCTATGTATACGTATAGTTAGGAGAGGCCTACGTCCAGCAACGGACTGAGATAGGCTGATGCGTGGTATGTTTGGTAGAATGGTCATTTAAGTATAAATTTGTGAAGCCTCTTCCTGTCCTTACCTGTGCGTCTTGGCGCTCGCGCTCGGGCTCGGGGGCTGCGCCCTCCGAGCTGTCGCTGCCCTGCGACGCGACGCCAACAGTTAGTCACACTCGACACACACATACAAATCCACATCCCAGGAAATACAACGGTCATTAGAAAAGTTTTGCAATATACAGAGAAATTCGACGACAACAACGTACAAAGTGCAATCTGCGTTTTTTTTTTTTGTCATAGCAGATTCAACCCTACAAAGAACGTACAAAGTGCTATCTACGATGACATCACAACCACAGATTGCACCTTATACGTTGTTGTCGTCGAATACGAAAGCGAAAAATAAAAAAATAAACGTTTTATCGCCAAATCATTGCCTACGAAAAACTGTTTAAAAAAGTATGTATGTGGTAGGCCCCCGATCTGTCGAAGATATCGTTACGGTTTAGGCGCCAAAAATATGTTTACACGACCTTAATGTCAAAGCAATAAAGTCGTGTAAATATATATTTCACACCTAAACCATAATGATATCTATAAGGTCGCGTCGAATGTACCTATTGCAAAACTTATCTAGTGACCTAATGTACGTAAAAACTTAGGATAGAAAACATTCATAAAGATTCATTCAGCTTTCCTTAAATTCCAGACATTTCTAGAACGTACACTATTACACTTTCAAGATTCATTTTGTAGTTCGAAAAGACAGACGTTTTGTACGGTCAACATCGTAAACATACTCTGGCCAACTAAACTGTAATTAGAAAAACCCGGCAAATTTTAATTCTAAACGCAACATGTACAGTCAAAGACAAAATAAGGTGTACACAAAAATGTTCAATAATATGTCCCAGTGCACTCTAATTCTGTGTAATAAGAACGTCGTAACATATTTATGAGCGGATTCTTTCGATACTTATTTTTGCACTTGACTTTACGCTGCCTATTGAAAATTTCAATTTGCCGATTTTGTCTACTGATAATACTTTGATAGCTGGTTGACCGAAGTATAATGTAATAATAAAAGCCTAAATGAAGTGACAAAGACAGAGAGCCCGAAATGAATATAAGGTTTTCCAAAATCGTGGTGGGTCTATATTTTGGAACATACAATATCGCTTTAATAATAAAAATGCTTAAAAGTGTAAATCTGCCTTTAACCCATCGAGCCCCATTTTAAGTGCTTATGTACTTCCGTCATCATATGATGACGCTGGGGCTCAAAGGCTTAAGAAAATCACATATCATTGTCTTAGCTCAAGTTACACATCAATCAATTATGTTAGTTTACAAATACAACACATCATATCATTTTGTTGCAAAAACACAAAATCACAAACCGTTGATATCAGATACATCGTTTCCAGAAACGAAAACGAAGAAAATATTGACATAATTGAAACCATGCTGCGCAGCTTCCTGTTATATCAATTAAGGATCGACGTTCGAAACTCTTGCAAATCACCAAAATGATAACGTAAAACTCTTTTATCTCAATCCCCAACAAGTGACAATGAGTATTCTACGAATTTTGTATAAGGACTTAAGGACTTTGTACTTTTTCTCTATGGAATGCTCTATTTTTGAGAACTGCTCGTCTATGGTCCCGGTACTAGACTAGACCCTACGTTGTCTATTAAACTGTGACTGATTTGATGATAATTCTAATGAACACTTCACTTTTATCCCACTGGAAAAAGTACTAGAAATTTAGTTTGACAATAGAGAAAGCCGAAAGAATCGGTTGACTTTGATTGACCTGTTCGTGTGTATGATGTTAGCAGAACTCCTCTTGTCTTCGGTCCCGGTTCTCTTCCCTGTGGTCCCGCTATTCCAGACATTCCCACGGATATAAACCTATTCATATTTATAATTACCCCGTTATTTCTTTTGTCTTAAATTACCTGACTGAACTGTTCGCGTCTAAGATGATCCCGAAATTCCTTTTGTCTTCGGTCCCGGTATTCTTCTTTATGGTCCCGGTATTTTCAGTACGCGTTAATGTGTTTACATTAGAGACTAACCTGTTCATGTCTATGGTGTTCCCTGTACTCCTCCTGCCTTCGGTCCCGGTACTCTTCTCTATGGTCCCGGTACTCGAGGTAGTCCCACTTAGAAAACCTATTCGTATATTACAATGATCCGTATATTACCTGACTGACCTGTTCATGTCTATGGTGTTCTCTGTACTCCTCCTGCCTTCGGTCCCGGTATTCTTCTCTATGGTCCCGGTACTCGAGGTAGTCCCACTTAGTAAACCTATTCGTATCCCGCTATTGCTCTTATCTTTAAATTACATTGTCATTTATTGTCTCAGGGTGAAGATTTACTTTGTAACTCGTGGTATAAAATTAAGTGCTGAATCTGTCTGTTTTGTCTTGTCCTGTCATGCTTGTTATATTTGCCACGAATAAATGATTGTATATTTATTTAACTTTCTTGAAACAATAAACAATTTTCATTTTCAGTACGCATAAATGTGTTTACATTAGAGACTAACCTGTTCATGTCTATGGTGTTCTCTGTACTCCTCTTGTCTTCGGTCCCGGTATTCTTCTCTATGGTCCCGGTATTCAGGCTGGTAGTCCCGCTCGGGGGAGGAGCCGCACGAGCGCGGGCGGGGGGCGTGACGGGCGCTTTCTGCGCTTCGGACACTTTCTGCGTAGGCCTCCTGTAGTGTTTTACACAATCGTGTTATAAAATAAAATAAATAAAATAGTATACGACTCAAGTGCGAAAAACATGAAATTCGAAACGAGTTTTAAATTCGGCGATGTTTTAAAACACGACCCAAAAGGAAGTGTTTTATCGACACGAGTTATGTGTCTCGTACGACGTTTTTGGACCTAACGGAACTACTTGAAAGTGTATATTAAGTAATAGCTGGATTTGTAAAATTTTGTTGATCAAATAAATTAAAATAGCGGCCACGTACCGGAAGGCATAGCGTGGGTAAGCCCCCCACAAGGTGGACCGATGACCTGGTGAAGGTCGCAGGAGTCCGCTGGATGCGGGTGGCGCAGGACCGGTCATTGTGGCAATCTTTGGGGGAGGCCTATGTTCAGCAGTGGACGTCTTTCGGCTGATATGATGAAATAAATTAAAGAGATCATGGCCTGGAAAATAGTGATAGGTACCTGCTGTTGAGGCTACCCTTCATCGTCAGAATCAATAAGGGAGCCGCAGCGTTGTGCTTCATCCAATTCCTCTTGCTGTACAGCGACGTTGTCGAGTTTCTCAAGTCTGGGCAGATTACGGAGGACGGTCAGTTACCTGCTGTTGTGGGTATCCTTCATCGTCTGAATCTATGAGAGAGCCGCGGCGTTGTGCTTCATCCAATTCCTCTTGCTGTACAGCGACGTTGTCGAGTTTCTCAAGTCTGGGCAGATTACGGAGGACGGTCAGTTACCTGCTGTTGTGGGTATCCTTCATCGTCTGAATCTATGAGAAAGCCGCGGCGTTGTGCTTCATCCAATTCCTCTTGCTGGACAGCGACGTTGTCGAGCTTCTCAAGTCTTGGCAGATTACGGAGGACGGTCAGTTACCTGCTGTTGTGGGTACCCTTCATCGTCTGAATCTATGAGCGAGCCGCGGCGTTGTGCTTCATCCAACTCCTCTTGCTGGACAGCGACGTTGTCGAGCTTCTCAAGTCTTGGCAGATTACGGAGGACGGTCAGTTACCTGCTGTTGTGGGTATCCTTCATCGTCTGAATCTATGAGGGAGCCGCGGCGTTGTGCTTCATCTAATTCCTCTTGCTGGACAGCGACGTTGTCGAGCTTCTCAAGTCTTGGTAGATAACAGAGGACGGTCAGTTACCTGCTGTTGTGGGTACCCTTCATCGTCTGAATCTATGAGGGAGCCGCGGCGTTGTGCTTCATCCAATTCCTCTTGCTGGACAGCGACGTTGTCGAGCTTCTCAAGTCTTGGCAGATTACGGAGGACGGTCAGTTACCTGCTGTTGTGGGTATCCTTCATCGTCTGAATCTATGAGAGAGCCGCGGCGTTGTGCTTCATCCAATTCCTCTTGCTGGACAGCGACGTTGTCGAGCTTCTCAAGTCTTGGCAGATTACGGAGGACGGTCAGTCTGTATCTGAAACCGGAGGCATTAGAATTGGGCACGGGTTGAAACCAGGATTGCCAGATTTTATAAATACAATGAAACGGTTAAGCTCACGTGTGTTTAGACCCGGCCGTGTGGTGACGGTAGTAAGAATACATTTGTCACCACCCCAACTCCTCCTGCGGGTGTCGTAAGAGTCGACTAAGGGATTGAAGTGTCACTGACCATATTTGATTAAAGATTCATGATGGGCAGCAGCGTCATCATAGTGGACACATTACTGCGATCTCCAATCCGCTTGCCCAGCGTGGCGATTATGGGCATTTACCTCCTAATGCGTTTATACGCATAATCAACAGGAGAGGCCTACGTCCAGCAGTGGACTATCATAGGCTGATGATGATGATGTATTTAGTCCCTACGCGCGACCTATTACGGAGAGCCTAGGTCTCCATTATCAAGCACTGAGTCCGCGTTCGCACGCCAAGCGACTCGCGAGTTTAACAGTTTAATTATACATAGTTATTATGTATCGCGAAAGTTTAAATTCAATTAATGCCAGATTTTGTTTTGAGATATACAGTATATTTCGGCATATAGCATGAAAAATGTAAGAATACATTTGTCCTGACCCCGACTCTTCCGGGTGTTGTAAAAGAGTCTACTAAGGGATTTAATTATCACTGACCATTAATTGGAGCGTTCCGAACGCTACGAAATATCTGATGGCGACTTTAATAGAAGAGCCCTTTGTCCAGCAGTGAATTGCTATAGGCAAAGTCAAAGTCAAACTATTCTTTATTCAAGTAAGCTTATTAATAAGCACTTTCGAATCGTCTGCTGTGTTATTCACTAAGGAAACCGCCTTGCTGTCAGCGCTGCACTAATGTACTTTAAACGACACTAGTGCTCGGCGACGAATGCGGCGTGAGCTGGAACTACACTGCGCCGAGAGTTTGACGTTTAATGTACGAACTTCGTATTCTCTAACGAAAACAAACTCGCCCACAACCTCGCTCACAGCCTCGATTCATAATGTCAAATAAAACAGCTAGGATTTTAGACAAGGCTGTCTCGACGTCGAACTCGTTGACGAACGCAGCGTCGAATGTGTGAATAAGAGAATAGCATAGCTGATGATGTGATGTGACAATATACGTACTGTGGGTGGTGTGTACACGGGTTTTCGTCCAGCCACAGTGACGTAAGCGCCGGCAGATGCCGCAGATGCCGGATCTCGGATCTCAGCAGCAAAGTCTTGTAGGCTTCAAAATCTCTAGATTTTGTCATAGTTCTAGAGTGCCTTCTATGCTTTCTTTTTTCTAGGGTGGTTTTAGTGTGGTGACGGCAGTAAGAAGTGGAAGAATACATTTGTCCTGACCCCAACTCTTCCCTTGGCTGTCGTAAAAGAGTCTACTAAGGGATTTAATTATCATTATCACTGACCATTAATTGGAGCGCTCCGAACGCTACGATATATCTGATGGCGATTTTAATAGAAGAGCCCTTTGTCCAGCAGTGGACTGCTACAGGCTGATGATGTGATGTGACAATGCACACACACACATCACATCATCAGTAAATGTCCATAATCGCCACGCTGGGATACTATGATAACGCTGCTACCCATCATCAATCTTGTAGAATGGTCAGTGACACTTCAATCCCTTATTCGACTCTTAAGACACCCGCAGGAGGAGTTGGGGTGGTGACAAATGTATTCTTACTGTCGGCACCACACGGCTGACAATGTGACAATGCAGTTGTGGGTAATGTACTTACTGTGGGTGGTGTGTGCACGGGTTCTCATCCAGCCATAGTGACGTAAGCGCCGGCAGTTGCCGCAGATGCCGGATCTCGCGCAGATCTCGGATCTCGTTCTTGCGCACGTACAGTTCGCGTAGCAGACGGCAGCCAGCGAAGTCTTGGAGGCTCCGGATTTTGTTGATGCTGGAAAAATTTTAATTATAGGATAGAATCAGATGATACATATCACACTTCAGTGATAGAAAAAAAAAATCTCATTGAGCGATAAAGTAAAGACATTTAGTACGGTCAAATCGTACATAATTTTACCCTAAACTCGCAAATCAAGTAGTATTGCTGCATTTTTGGTATGTTATTTAGACACCACAGGGCAGTATAAAACCACATTTTGCAAGCAAAAAAAAGTTGTGCTAGCTGGGTAGTACGTGAAAAACTGCGAAATTTATGGCCATTTTTTAGTTTCTGATTTTTATTTAAAAA
>JALPQI010002591.1:0-90726 GCA_025490895.1 Thaumatotibia leucotreta
GATTTGGCACTCGGCCGCAAATTACAAAAAAGTCCAGAACGCCTTGCTGAGTCTCCAGCGTGGGTTCGCAATTAAAATAGTCCATGGATTTAGAACCCTCCCCACTACCGGCTCTATTGCACTAGCTGGACTCACGCCCCTTCCGCTAAAAATAAAGGAAGTTGCATCTCTAGAAAACACCAAACGAAATCGAATAACAGAATTTCTACCCGAAGACATACATTATGACAAAAGAATTCGTGTTGAAGACCTCATGCACCCAGCGCAAAGAGTGGAGATAAACATTAAAGAAGTATATACCCAGCAAGATCTAGACCCCTTTTACACCACCGACATGGCTAGAATCTTCACAGATGGAAGTAAGCATAACGACTCGGTGGGGGCGGCGGTCGTCATCTATCATCCGGACGGGAGAGAATACACAAAAAAGTACAAACTGCACAGTAGCTGCACTGTGTTTCAGGCCGAGTGCCTCGCGATTGAGCAAGCTTGCCAATTATGCCTGACACTCGGACTGAAACAATCAACTATCTTCTCCGACTCGAAGGCAGCACTCCAGGAGTTAAAATGTAGGAGTAGTACAAACTCCACCATCAGTAATGCCCATAAAATAATAGCGCAAATCAGACAGATTGGTCATGAAATCCAGTTTTCATGGATAAAAGCCCACAACGGTTTGCTGGGCAACGAGGCTGCTGACATTGCAGCTAAACATGCGGCAGTGCTACATAAGCAACCAGACTTCTGAAGAATGAAAGAATGCTCTCCTACCACAGAAAACACCTACGTGCAGCAAACAACACAACACACGAACAGATATACCAGGAAAGCACCACAGGACAACACCTCAAAGCATGGCTTCCCACGTTACAACACATAACCAACCTGACTACGCACACATCACTTACATTTCATCTGACACAAATATTGACCGGTCATGGATATAATAAAGTTTACTTATTCCGACATAAAATTACGCAAGATAACACCTGCCCATGTGACAATTCTACCCCGCAAACCGTCAAGCACCTCCTAGAAAACTGCCCCAAATATAGCACTAAAAGATTGAATCACGAACTTCTCTGCAGCATCAACAACACAGATCCGTATAATTTAAATCAGATAATAGAAAAAGAAAGCACACTAGAGTCTTTTGTAAAATATATAACTCACATAGTAAACACACTTAAAGCATTTAATAAAACATAGTTTACCATTAGTAAAAGTTAAAATAAAATAAACATCATATTAATAATAGCATATTAAATAATAGTACATTACTACAGAGGCCGCGAAGTGACTGGTTGCCGGCCGAATATATGTAGACGGCCGAGCGAAGCGAGGCCGGATAGTATTCGGACGGCAACCCGTCACTTCATGGCCGAGGTATGTATAATGCTTTTCTCAAACATGCAATGAAATAAAACAAAAAAAAAATCTTCATTCTAAGAAATTATAAGTCAACTACATAACTAAGTCTTTGAAACACAACAAAAGTCAAATACTTTTTTTTTATATTTTTAGTCCTTGTGGACAGGCGAAAGCACTAAGCTATACTGCCTTAAAAATCAAATACGACACCGACGCCTCATTTTTTTTTTAAGTTTGACATGTTTGTAAGGTGCAAATTTTTACTTTTAAAAAGCGGTATTAGACGATGCGGTGTGTTGGGTCCAATTAATCGCATGCGATGATCGGGGCCGAGGGATCGCACCGTATAATACTGCTTTTTAAACATTATTTTGAGTAGTTATTGTACATATTATAAATTATATAATTTAAATACCTAATTATAACTGCAACAATTAGCCAATCATTTTTTTTAATACTAATATTACTTACAGATAATTATTGGCTAAAAGCCAAGATGCCAGGTCACAACCCTATGTCAAATGAAAATTAAAAAAGAGGCACTTGCCGGCCTAGGCCGGCAACGGGGTACTTCCCGGTCGCTTTTTAGGCACGTAACTACAACATTTCATTGCATGTTTGAGAAAAGTTATATTAACCATAGCATATTAAATATTAAGGAACAATATCGGTAGCCCGTATCCAAAGCGGGAACCAACTATTGAAGTCTTACAGTCGCCCGTATCCCTAGCGGGGGCTGTTAGTACTAAACACCGACAAACACAAAAAAAAAAAACCTATTGCAAAACCGATTGTAATTGCAAAACTCCGGCCTTGGGTAGTCAAAAATATCGTTGTTGTGTTAAATCGTAAACATCTGAATCGAAATTAATTAGCACAACATCTTATTCAAGATTACGCAAATATCTCCGAGCCAAGTCTGTTGTTTTGGTGTACAAACAACTCTAAACAGGGTTCGAGGTTTGTAAATATACGAGAAAATACCACATAATTAGTTAATTAGATACTTTCTTAGTAGGGCTTGCAATTCGAATATTCGGTCAATTTGACTATTCGAATAATAAGACACAAAGGTGGATTTAGACCAAGCGAGCGAACGTTCATTCTATCCCCGCAAATGAACGAATTTCGACGAATTACGTTTTGTGTATCGAACGAATTTCGTAGAGTGGGGATAGAATAAGCGTTTGCTCGCTTGGGCGAAATCCACCTTAGGGTATTAGATTAGAATAATCGAATCACTACATAGTATAAAATAAAGTCACTTTTTCTGTCCCTATGTCCCTTTGTACGCTTAAATGTTTAAAACTACGCAACGGATTTTGATGAGATTTTTTTTAATAGGTAGAGGAATTCAAGAGGAAGGTTTTTATGTAGGTATAGTACCCGTGCGAGGTCGGGGCGGGTCGCTAGTAGTTTTATAAATTAAAAATATTAAATTTAGGTACAGCAACAATTGCTATGTTTTCTTCGCATTGCGCATCAGTGCTATTAGCAAACTAATTTGGGGACGTTTTATAGAGTTTCGGAACATACAGGGGGGCAATTATAATCTACTAAGTTTTGTTGGGACCTAATCTGAATCGGGATGTGTCAGTTCCCCTGTAATTATATGACAGTCCGCACAAGGACATGTGTTATGCCGCGGCCACGACATTGGTCTAAGGCGGCCGGCTTAGCGGAAAACCATACCTACGTGCGAGAGGGAGTACCTACATCGGCATCCCGCTCCAACTCATGGATTCGCTTGCCGCTGGTCGCCTTAGCCTTAGACCAATGTCGTGGACGGGCCTTTACATTGATCGTTCGAAGGAAATAAAATTAATTGTACAGTTAATTTAGATAGTTGTCAACTTTTATTACTTGAAAACTATTGCCAGTAATGCTTATTATCACTCATTTTCGTACAAGCCTGGGTCATAGTGACACATATACATACATACATAATCAGCCTATGATAGTCCACTGCTGGACGTAGGCCTCTCTTATTAACTATGCGTATAGTCGCATTAGGAGGTTAATGCCCATAACCGCCGCGCTGGGCAAGCGGACTGGCGATCGCAGTAATTTGTCCACTATGATGACGCTGCTGGCCATCATCAATAATTATCAAATAGTGGTCAGTGAGACTTCAATCCCTTAGTCGACTCTTACGACACCCGCGGGAGGAGTTGGGGTGGTCACAAATGTATTCTTACTGCCGTCACCACACGGCCACATGGTAACACACTGTATAATATATCATCGGGACTGCGAGTGCTCCTTTACCTCGACAGCTCGCTATAATCCGATCAATAATTTTAATTAAATCCAGTAGTCACCAAGCCAATATCATAAAAAAGTAATTAAAATATCGGGTAACCGATTGTTAACCCGTCCGCCGCCCATTGTTTGGGCAATTACGCGTATTTACGTGCCCTAGATAGCCGTGCGCGGGTTATAGATAGGGTTGTCTCTGTTATTGGCCTATAAGTACAACACGTAATTGTTCATGTGGTTTGGTCATAAATAAATAAATAAATATCTTGGGACATCTTAATGTGCATTTAGACCAAACGAGGATTCGTTCATTCTATCTTCCACTCTACGAAATCAATGAATATCTACGAATCACGTTTCGTGTAACGAACGAATTTCGTAGAGCGGGGGATAGAATGAGCGAATGCTCGTTTGGTCTAAATGCACCTTTACACAAATCGACCTATATAGTCCCACGGTAAGTCCAATTAAGGCTTGTAATTTGGTGCCCACATCACAAGCCTTAATTGAGCTTAGCGTGGGACTAGGTCGATTTGTGTAAGATATCCCAAGATATTAATTTATTATTTATTTAACGAACGGCACGCAAAATTCCTGGCCCTAATAAAGATTGAAAAAAAAATCCAAAGTAACTGGCAACTGGCAACCCTACCAATTACTAAACGAGATGAATGGGATTGGCAGCCATTACGTAAATTTACGTAACGGAAGTTTCGCCGAAAATCGGCCATTTTGAAGATTTTGATTAGAGCCACCTGGTTCCCGTTTTATACCGAAGTAATCTCGGCATCTTTATTTTATTTTAGAACAAAACGGAACCCTTATGGTTTCGCCATGTCCGTTTGTCCGGAGATAATCGCACCAGAAGAACAAAAATTGTGCCCCCCCCCCTCTAACTTTTGATCCGTAGCTCCAAAAAATATGAAAAAAAATCATGAATAGTGGGCTCATAGAGTACTTTAAAATAAAACTATTTTGAACGTAATCAGTCCGGCCGTTTTTGAATAACTACGGAACCTTACACTGAGCATGACCCGATATGCTCTTGGCCGTTTTTATTTATGTAATCTGTTACCGTCATACGGGCTGTTATGAAAACGGGTAGTTATAATTATCTTGGGACATCGACCTAGTCCCACAGTAAGCTCAATTAAGGCTTGTGGGTACCAAGCGACGATATAGATAATAGATACTTAGATACATTTAGATTCAATACATAGAAAGCCAATACCAAGGAAAAAATTAGTGATAAATAAATAAACAAATAATGATCTCGCCGAGATTTGAACACGGAACATCCAGCTTCGTAGGCAGGGTCATCATCAGCCTATCACAGTCCACTGCTGGACGTCTATTATCTATGCGTATAGACGCATTAGGAGGTAAATGCCCAGAATCGCCATCGGATTGGCGATTGCAGTAATGTGTCCACTATGATGATTGATGACGCTGCTGCCCATCATCAATCTTATATCAGAGACTGATCAGTGACACTTCAATCCCTTAGTCGGCTCTTACGACACACGCGGGAAGAGTTGGGGTGGTGACAAATGTATATTTTACTGCCGTCACCACACGGCAACTAAGGCAGGATCACTACCGACTAAGTTACGGAGGCTGACATGGCATTATATGCATTACTAGCAATCGTTTTCAAGTACCTATTTACAATTCATAATAAACCGGCCAAGAGCATGTCGGGCCATGCTCAGTGTAGGGTTCCGTAGTTATTCAAGAACGGCTGGGCCGATTACGTTCGAAATAGTTTTATTTTAAAGTACTCTATAAGCCTACTATTCATGATTTTTTCCATATTTTTTAGACCTACGGAACAAAAGTTGGAGGGGGGGGGGGCACAATTTTTTTTCTTCTGGAGCGATTATCTCCGATAATATTGACTTTAGAGGAAAACTTTCTTTTAAGACCCTTATTCTTTACCTATTCAACGATGCCCCACACTATAGGATTACATCCAATAAAAAATCATCCCCACTTCACCAGTTGGGGACATACCCGAAAAAAATAATTGTTTAAAGTTTTTATTGTACCACTTTGTTGGCATGATTAATATGTATACCTGTACCAAATTGGAGATTTCTGGTATTAACGGCCACTGAGCTATGCTGCTGACAGACGGACGGACGGACATGGCGAAACTGTAAGGGTTCCGTTTTTACCATTTTGGCTACGGAACCCTAAAATTTATAATGTTAAAAATAATGTTTTCGTCTGCAACAAACTCATGATAAGGATAGGATATTAATTATTTATAATCTTGGCGTAATTTTGTACCTTTTTCCTTATTTCGTAGTTCTGTTGCTAAAGTGAAACAATTATTACGAACATATCCGTGTTGCCGTTGGACTTATCGTTTAATTAGTTATTGTATTACACACATCACTTCACAACATCAGCGTTAGTCCACTGCTGGACGTAGGCCTCTCCTATTAACTATGCGTATAGACGCATTAGGAGGTAAATGCCCATAATCGTCACGCTGGGCAAGCGGATTGGCGATCGCAGTAATGTGTCCACTATGATGACACACACACCACATGAACAAATAATGCCCTCGCCAGGATTCGAACCCGAAACCTCCAGCTTCGTAGGCAGGATCACTACTAACTAGGCTACGGAGGCTGAGTATATGTGTTAGTGCACAGGGAACGGGATTTAATGTGACCAAAAACTTTTCTTCCCCCGGCTAATAATGGTGTTTAAAATGGACTTTACTGAAGAACACATAAGGTCTTTTTTAAGAGTCATGTAAAGGTACCTTTCCATGTGCACAGACACAATATTTGATGTGGGCCAGAAACTTACTCCCAAAACAACGCCATTTATTCGGAAAGGTCGCTTTAATTACCAACGGCTTGTAAGGGCCATGTTAACATGTTACGTAATGGTTAAGTACGTGTACAGTCACCAGATATACAGGGTGGTCCAAACCTTGACGTCAAAAATTTTTTTTTAGATTCCTCACGTCACGTGCTATCAGAATATACCCCATGTATGTTAGCCGATTTTTTGTAGTTTTCGAGTTATGAATTTTTGAAAATTTTTTTTTTGAGAAGTTCTGGAATGAAGTAATTTATTAATAAAAAAAAAACTTTTGGGTTTTTTAACTAGTTTATTTTTGTAAAAGTATTACTAAAAATAAAGTATTTACTGACAAAAAAATTAGCGTCCTCACTTTGATACAACTGGGATAAAAAAATACCAAATTCAAAATTTTACGCTAAAAACGCATCAAAATAGCATTAATGTACGTAAATAAAAAAATAAAACATATCCCAAGGAATTTTCGTATTCTAAAGACCGCCCTAGACCTTGAGCCTTGGTAAAAGCAAAAAAAAGTGATACATAATGATGAGGATTTTTCAGAGTAGTCGGTCAAATAAACTTAAAAAAGTTTAACCCTCTAATGCATAAGACAGGCAAAAATGCATTTCAAATTTGAACCCTAACAGCAGTCAATAGAGTCCAAAACCAATGAAACCATATTTGGCTTCATATGCATTAGAGGGTTAAAATTTTTAAGTAGTAAAAAATTTCTTGAATAACTGCACAAATTGAGTTTTCGTGGTATTTTCTGTCTTTGTTTATTAATAAGAACAACAAAACAGACGAAATTTTTTTTTATTTTTAAATAAAAAATTTAGAAGCTTCTTTTTATGTTTATTTGACTGACTACTCCGAAAAATCCTCATCATTAAGTATCCCTTTTTTTTGGCTTTTACGAAGGTTTAAGGTCTAGGGCAGTCTTTAGATTACCAAACATCCTTGGGATATGTTTTATTTTTTTTATTTAAGTACATTAATGCTATTTTGATGCGTTTTTAACGTAAAATTCTGAATTTGGTATTTTTTATCCTACTTGTATCAAAGTGAGGACGCTAGTTTTTTTGTCAGTAAATGCTTTATTTTTAGTAATACTTTTACAAAATGAAACTAGTTAAAAAAACCCAAAAGTTTTTTTTTATTAATAAATTTCTTCATTCCAGAATATCTCAAAAAAAAAATTCAAAAATTCATAACTCGAAAACTACAAAAAATCGGCTAACATACATGGGGTATATTCTGATAGCTTATGACGTGAGGAATCTAAAAAAAAATTTTTGACGTCAAGGTTTGGACCACCCTGTATAGAGGCGGCCACGGTGTTCAAAAATATCTGAGCACGCCTCTATCAAGGCCTTATGCCATTTTTATGTCACATTTTAGTGACATTTTAATCCCTTAGTCGGCTCTTACGATACCCGCAGGAGGAGTCGGTGACAAATGTATTCTTACTGCCATCACCACACGGCTAAGTTTCTTGAACTAAAAATGAAAGAAAATCTTCTTTCGATGTGTCAACCCTAGAGGGAAGGATTACCCGCGACCTACATAACGATTGTTCTAAGATTGTATTGGCTTCTGTAGCGATAGCCTGAGGCTTTATTCTTGCAAACTAGTGGCTTAATGTCTCTCTCACTCTTAGTTTATGCAAATAAGTGTAACGGAGATAGCATTAACTAGCTGCAAACTATTGGCGCATTGTCTCACTCACTCTTAGTTTTTGCAAATAAGTGTAACGGGGATAGCATTAACTTGCTGCAAATGATTGGCGCAATGTCTCTCTCACACTTAGTTTATGCAAATAAGTGTAACGGGGATAGCTTTAACTTGCTGCAAACTATTGGCGCATTGTCTCACTCATTCTTAGTGTATGCATAATTGCATATAAGTGTAACGGAGATAGCATAAACTATCTGCTAACTATTGGCGCATTGTCTCACTCACTCTTAGTTCATGCAAATAAGTGTAACTGAGATAGCATTAACGTGCTGCAAATTATTGGCCCATAATCGCCATGTTGGGCAAGCGGATTGGCGATTGCTATAGTTTGTCCATTATTCATTTAATTATTAATTTATTTGCACAGCATTACAATTGTTAAACTAATACAAATTATGATGAAGCTGCTGAATAAATGAATGGTCAGTGAGTAAATGAATCGTCGCCTAGTCCCCACAACGCAAGGCATAATTTGGCTTGTCGTGGGACTAAGTCGATCTGTGTATAAATGTCCTATGTTTTTTTTTTTTCAGGCACAGCCATCTTGTAGCTAAACTGACAATACCGTTTGTTTTAAATTAAACTGTTCTTTTTTTTTATCAAATGTAATTCTCACATTATCTTTTCAAATACACACGTACGATTGATAATGGAGACCTAGGCTCTCTGAAACATGTCGCGCGTAGTCACTAAATACACGTGAGTTTAACCGTTTAATTGTATTTATAACTTTGATCACTATTGAAAGATCGTATTAACCCTCTCAAACCGCATTTACATAACATTTATACGTCGCTAATTGGAATCCGTGCAAGAGGTGCCACGTGGGGCATATACATGCCTATACACGTGATATGTTGGATATATTATGTTAAACAATAGTTAATTAGGTAACAGAAGTAGTTTGTGAATATATACTTGCGATTAGATTTAGTAGAACCCTGATTATTGGAACCACCGTTTCGCGTTCGAGGGGAATTTAATTCTCTAACTTTGTTAATCCGGAATCCATTTTAATGAAGGTGTTATACAATGTACGATTTTTGTTTGAGTCGAACCAGTAGCACAATTTTGCATAAAACCAGCATTGCAATAACAGGAAAAAAAAGTTGTTTCGCCCATGTAATAGGTAATTTTAATATCGATAAATCAATCGACACATTGCTGACGTCTTACTGATAATTTATATAATATTAATATTATTCGTGTACTCGTACATGGCTTAGCCATGGAGAAATAGTCCGTTTCGATACAAGTGCAAAAAAAAAAAATTTTTCGACGAGGGTGAAAGTTGGAGCCTGAGTGAAAAGAGGGCGACAATCACCCGAGTTAAAAATAAGTTTTTACACGTGTATTTAACGACTTTTTTCATAACAAGTGCCTTAAATAGAGAAATTTACGCACGCGAAGCGCGCGCAAAGTTTACTTTTCCGCGCTAGTTGGGGAAAGATAAATTTTATTATATGGTGAATAATCTTTCATTAATTAAGTCATACTTCGATTGTTTCAGGTATGTGCAGTCAATGTCACCAGGAACTTCTTATTTTATGTATGTATGTTTATTTACGGCATTAAGCATGTATTCCAAAAGTGATCAGGAAAAGATCACTCTTTAGCGATACAACAGTCATTTGTCCCTTCCATATTTAAATCATTACAAAGATTATTTTACATATTTAGTCAAAACATTCAATAAAGTCTTTTGATCGAGTTCCAGTTCCATTAAATGCAATATTTTCTCATTCATAAAAAAATGTAACATTAAACCATTAGAACCTTAAACTTAAAGTTTGGACTTTTACTTGAAGTTCAATTCAGTAGCCGTACCAAGACTTTGCAAGTATCGGCACGTATCGGTAACATTACGTTTTACTCGACACGTAAAGGCCATCGCGCTCGCTCCAATATGTCAGTGCGAGTGCAATAGAATGCTATCATTATCATCATCATCATCAGCCTATGATAGTCCACTGCTGGACGTAGGCCTCTCCTATTAACTATGCGTATAGACGCATTAGGAGGTAAATGCCCATAATCGCCACGCTGGGCAAGCGGATTGGCGATCGAAGTAATGTGTCCACTATGATGACGCTGCTGCCCATCATCAATCTTTAATCAAATATGGTCAGTGACACTTCAATCCCTTAGTCGACTCTTACGACACCCGCAGGAGGAGTTGGGGTGGTGACAAATGTATTCTTTCTGCCGTCACCACACGGCCAATGCATTACGTATCGAATAAAACCTAACGTATCCTTTACTTTCTAACTCATGGTACGGCTAAAGTTACGTAAAAATACGTTTCACGACGGTATCGGGTCGAATATATCCGATGAAGAAACTGTAAAGTGAATCTCCCTGCGTTTTGAAGACTGATTAAGTTGACAACTTAATAAAATGTTGTTTTAAATAAAATTATACCTAACTGTGGAGATAATCACATTTAAACAAGACCATACCTAACGGATCTTTTTGACCCGTTAACGCACCAGAATATAGTAACGTGACGGATCTAAACGACCCCATATCGTATCCAGGGAAAGTCGGCAAAATTCTTTGCAGTCGTGAACGTGTTCAAGAACATTATGTAAAACGGATGTAAAGAAATACAGTTGATGTTATTGTTACGTAGAAGCACAGAAAGTAAACAAAAAACAGTGAAAAGAATACGGTGTTGATATAAAGCTTCATTTGCGTTAATGTATTCAATCATTTCATATGCCATAACTTTACTGGAACGGTAAACTTTTTAGGTTTGGTTCAAAACAAAGTTTACCTGATGAATTCTACATGAGACCCTTCAAATTTGTTAAAAGCATTAAATTTCCTGCATTTTGATCGAAACTGGTCTGTGTTCCAAGCTTTGTATATATAACTAATTTGAATATGTTATTTTTTTTTTTAATTTTACATAGTCTGATGATTGAATATTTTACACTTTAAATTACAATCACAGTTGTTTATCTTTACATTAAAAACCTCTACATTATTTATTTGCACATATAGGGCCGTGTGGTGACGGCAGTGACAATAGATTTGTCACCACCCCAACTCCTCCTGCGGGTGTCGTTAGAGTCGACTAAGGGATTGAAGTGTCACTGACCATTATTTGATAAAAGATTGATGATGGGCAGCGTCATCATAGTGGACACATTACTGCGTTCGCCAATCCGCTTGCCCAGCGTGGCGATTATGGGCATTTACTCCCAATGCGTTTATAATACGCATAGTTTATAGGAGATGCCTATACGTCCAGCAGTGGACTATCATAGGCTGATGATAATGATGATGACGATATATAAATATATATTTCTAATGATAACCCAACTAGCAAAATATAGTCATATAGAAGTTGAGACAACGTTTTGCATATAACTTCTAGTCTAATTTGGTTGGTCATATAAACGTAAGGTAAACGGTTATAAAAGGCGAAAGTGGCGCAAATTATAAGACTTATTGGTGAGATAAAGGTTTAATAAAGGTTTGCATGGCGACTTAAATCGTTTATTAAAGGTATTGTAACGATTAAGGAATGACCAAAACGTTGTATAAAGAGTACAACAAAAACCTTTACGCGACCTAAATATCAAATAAATGTTTTATAACTGACCATTTTGTTTTATAGAAGGTTTAGTATAACCTTTACTCATTGCTTATCGGACTTTTAAGTTACATAAACATTTTTAAGTTTTATTTATTAAACTGCTTCTGACATTTATTTTAGATACGCGCAAAACTTGGTGTGTATGACAAAAAAGTGTACGGAAAAATAATACAAGGTAATTTTATAAGATTTGTAATAGAAATTATTGTTCTATATATTGAGCGTTTGCACATTTGGCGTGAGCTGAATTCGTATGGGAAGGTCACTTTACCGTTAAAGTTTATGATGATATACATTCAAAATAATTATAATTTATAACAATATTTCTTCATATTTTATTATAGTTAAGGTTAGCCATTTTGGAACAAGTCATGGATTTATACTTATACGACTACAATATAACTTTATCTTAAGTAAAGGTTTTTATAACGACTACAAATTGTCCGCCATTACTAAGCCGCCATTACTAGTCCACCACTTCGTTTGTACCGTTTCCACGATGTAACGTCCATGGTTTTTTTCTTTTAAATCGCACTGTGATGCTCATGAAATGGCGACTGATGTTTTATAATATTAATTTCAAATCGACTATAAATTGCATGATGTTTTATAACCGTAACTTAAAATCAATTTAAAAACATATAGTCCAATAAAAGGAATATAACGAGTTCGGCAACAACTAAAGGTTTTTCAAAGAGTCCAATAAAAGGAATATAACGAGTTCGGCAACAACTAAAGGTTTTTCAAAGTTTTTGTTTGACGTTAATATGACTAACTGTTGAATAAAAGGTATATAACAGTCCCGCTGATATCTTTTTGTCATATTGAAGTTACCTTCAATACCGCTATATAACTGTCGAGATAAGGTTTTATGATATCACTTATACAACAATAAAATTATGTATACCTGATCCACGATAGCGAGCTAGTATAGGGACCTCTCTTTCGCACTTTTGTATGCAAATGAAAGGGACAAAAAAGGGCAGTGGGCGTCAACATTTGCACCTTGCTGTCGGCCTCGGCTTACATGCCGTCTCTCGGAATATTTTTTATTCTATCGTTATTTTTTTTCCTTCGCAATTAGTTTCCAAATTGAATCCGATACATTATTGTAGTTTCTTGAATAGACACTATTATAGTGAGTGATTAATGATTATAGATAGTGTTCCAAAGTAAAAAAAAAAATGTCTGTAATTATTATGTGTTGTGTAATGTTATTAATACATAAAAACATTGGAACTAATATAATAATTCTATGTAAATAAATTAAAAAGTAAAAAACTAAAAGTATAGATTCATCATCATCATCATTAGCCTATGATAGTCCACTGCTGGACGTAGGCCTCTCCTATTAACTATGCGTATAGACGCAATAGGAGGTAAATGCCCATAATCGCCACGCTGGGCAAGCGGATTGGCGATCGCAGTAATGTGTCCACTATGATGACGCTGCTGCCCATCATCAATCTTTTATCAAATAATGGTCAGTGACACTTCAATCCCTTAGTCGATGATGACGACGGATGAGAGCTCTATAACACGTCCGCACCGTACAATGACAAATGTTGACTGAACTTTCGCCGCCACGTAAACCCAGCCGATGCACATGCATCGCTCTTATCGCTGGCCAATTACGTGCCGTCTGAGATTTCTGGTACTAGCTCGATATCGTGGATGAGGTATAGACGTTGTAAAAATGACCTTATTACGACGGTTCTGGTTTTTCTAAACCCTTTATAAGACGAAAACGTTTATACAACTTTGAGCATCATTAAGTAAACGTTTTCTTTAAAACCTCTACATGATTGTTGTATAAATTAGTCGCAAAAACGTTTATTTACCATAGTAATTAGACTATTTGGTAGGACGACTAAACAATCAGATTTATAACGTTTATTTGACTAACAGGTTAACTAAAAACGACTATAAAACTCTTATATGGCTAAAGGTCGTATAACTCTTGATTTATATGACTTCTTTGCTAGCTGGGAATAGGAATAAGTATCATATGATATTTATTTTACCGAACTCCGACCTCTTCGATAAACTTTGGCGTTTTTTTAGTCAAGTGCTTAATCTGTATTAAGCTGTGTCATAAGCCTGTGTACACACGGCAGATCAGACGGAGCTAGTGTTTGCAGTGAGTGTGTAACCAGCCTATGTACATACGGTTCGGGACTTGCATGTTTGCTGAATGCTTTGAAATTAGCCTTATTTGCCAGATTTGAGGGTTTAAAGTCAAGCACTGTACTCCAGTTGAAGTATATTCATTTGTAACTAAAGTAGGTAGGTTCACGTTTTGTGTAACCAGCTCACTACCAACTATACGGTAGTGAGTAAAGCAATAGGTACCATTTTTCAGCTGAAAGTAAAAAAACCGGCCAAGTGCGAGTCCGACTCGCGCGCCAAGGGTTCCGTACCATTATCAATTTATCTTTAAAACATACAGTTAGATCAACCTATCTCAAATTATCATCATCAGCATATCGCAGTTCACTGCTGGACATAGGCCTCCCCAATTTCACGCCACCGTTCTCGATCTTCGGCTGCTCGCATCCAGCTCCTCAAATTATAAGAGATAATTTAATCAAACCAATAATCGTTGATAGTGTTTATTATTATGCATACTTAAAATATTTTTTTCTTTTGAATTTTATACAATGTAGTTTAAAACATAGAGGAGGGGGGGGGCATATTTTTCAGACTTTGAGAGCTGATATCTCGAAAACGGTTCGCTTAAATAAAAATCATATAAACCTTGATATAATTTTCGAAGACCTTTCTATTGATACCCCACACGCTAATATACATCTAAAAAAATGTTCTCTCCGTCAGTTACATAATATGGAGATTATGGAGGGCCCCAACCCCAATTTTTTTTACAATTTAGGATCATGATTCTGTAGCAACAACAGATATTTTTACGAAATTTCATAACTATAAATCATTTATAGTTTCCAAGTAAATCGGCTGTGACAGACAGACAGACGGACTTGACGAATCTATAAGGGGTTCCGTTTCTGCCATTCTGGCTACGGAACCCTAAAAATGGTAAACAAATATGGCTGACTTTCCATTGAATTAGAAGTGTCGTGAAACACGTTCGCGGACATATTTTTCAGTTAGATAATACTAATAAATATCAATAATTCTAACAAAATATGTATGTGAACTTGGTGATAAAACAAAATTGTGTTCTGATGAAATAATACAAGTTTGCAGGTTTGTTTACATTATTTTTACTTTCAACTGACGAAGGTAATGAAAGTGGTTCAAATGCCATTAGAATAAACCAACTGTGCCAAGACGGGCAGGACCATGGTGAGGACATAGGTAATAGAGGTGTGCGCCGATGGCCAAACCATCGGCGGCGGCCGCCGGTCTGAAAATGGCCGGCGGCGGCGGCGTAATCGGCGTGATCGGCGTAATGAAAGAGACAAGTAAAAAAATTAAAAAGAACGGGTTTATTCAAAATTTCTAAACTTGTTCACACATTTCCTGTTTTTCTTACGGGTTTCCTATCAAAATGACAGTGTGATGTCGGGTGAGAATAGCACCACCCCCTTTCTTCCCGTGGGTATCATAAGAGGCGACTAAGGGATTCGAAACCTCGAGACGCAGACACCTAGCCTCCAAAAAGAAGGAAAACTAATAATAAACCTGGACCTCGAGTCACCGTTTAGGCGCAAGCCAGGCTCCTGCGGCCCAACCGGCACCACACGTACTGACTCGTCATTCCTGTGGACCGTGTCGGGGAGGAGAGAGAGAGGGTGGCATGGGTGCTGGGAAACCCGTGTTGCCATAAAGTCGTCTGTCCCAGGCGCAGCAGCATCCGCGGAGAGGACACTTCGCCCACCTGCCGTGCAGGGGGGAAATAACACGGGGAGTGGCAGTTACCGGTTATAAGCCCGCACGAACAGGCGTCGTATGTGCGGGTTCCAGGGGCCACTCTCGACAGTAGGAGGATCCATCGAAGGTCCATTGATCAGTTACCGCCTGCTTCAAGTTGAGCAATCCTCGACCAATAAGGTACTGATCCGCCTCAGCGTTAACTTGTCCTGTGTGGGTGAATGCTCACAAGCTTTACAGCTGGACGTTGACGCTGTAACACCAACCACCTGCTCAGAATATAAAAAACCCTAAAAGCTGCAATATCTCTCACTACATGCGCTTTGCGACATGGAACGTCCGAACAATGAGGACAGGTTTTCAGTCTCAGAACACCGGTGAAAACCTTGATTGCGCTCGAGACCTGCGCAAAACATACAGTATCGATGTAGAACTTAACAGGTTAAACGTCGATATTGCAGATTTACAGGAGACCAGGATTGAGGATGAGGGCTCTTTGCGCGAGGCTCACTAAACTTTTTACTGGAGGGGTAAGAGTTCTTCGGAAAAGCGGGAGCACGGAGTAGGATTTGAAGTCCGCAATAACCTTATCGATGCAATAGAGGTGTATCTGAGCGCATCATGGTTTTGCGTCTTAATTCTAAAAGCGGCTATGTTACTCTAATCTCCGCTTCCACACCGATGCTAAACGCAAAACATGAGGCTAAGGACCAATTCTACGACCGGCTCAACGAAGTTGTTAGCGGGGTGCGTCCATCCGATAGGCTTCACATTATGGATGACTTTAATGCCAGGGTCGGTCAGGATAATACTGACTGGCCCGATTGCCTAGGTGCGCATGGTGTCGGTAAGCTCAACGACAACGGACAGCGATTATTGGAGTTCTGCTCTAAATACCAACTGGGCGTCACCAACACATTTTTCGAAGGAAAATTTTCACGCCCGCTCAAAACACTGGCATCAGTTAGACCTTACCCTTACCAGAAGGAGGGACCTGCGAGAAACGCTCCATACATGGACATTCCACAGCGCCGATTGCGACACTGATCATAGTCTTGTCTCCACTCAGATTAGAGCCAAAAAGGATTCAATCTTCTAAGCCCCTTGGTCGAAAGAGGTACAATCTTTTCAAGAGACTTGGAAGAGGACTTGGAAGCAGTGGAGTTGTTTGGCACTATAGTCCGCGATGAAATTTCGGCATGGGACCGCTCCGTACCAGTACAAAGCAAATGGGACAAAATATAGTTCCTTCTCACAGACACCGCAGGAAATGTTTTTGGGTACCAGAAGGTAAAGCCCCACGACTGGTTACTCAAAAACGAGGAGCACTTACTGCCCCTTTAGGACTTGAAACGGCAGGCTTTTCTAAACTTCCGCCTTAATCCTCGTAATGCCGCACATTTAGAGCTCAAAAAGTCGAAAGCCTCTCACCAACGTAGCTCTCGCTTCTATGCAAATGCATACTGGACAGAAATCTGTCAAGGAATCCAAGCATGTGCGGACACAGGAAACATGGGCGGTGTTTACGAAGGTATTAAGCGAGCTCTTGGACCTATCCAAAAAAGACGGCTCCTCTAAAGGAAGTTGGCGGCTCTACCATAACAAACAGCAGTCGTCAAATGGCAAGATGGGTGGAACACTACACCGGTCTCTACTCTGTCCAGTCGACATTCAACCAGAAGCCATGGGGTTACTCCCGGTCCTGGACACTTGGCACGAGCTAGACTCCGCACCTACCATAGAGGAACTCTATCTGGCCGTGAAGCAGCTTAAAATCGGTAAAAGCCCGGGCAAAGACGAAATTTACACCGAAATCTTTAAGCTTAAGTGTATCCTTCCCGTCCTTCATAACAACCTGACCAAATGCTGGGAACAAGGATGCGTGCCTCAAGATATGCGCGATGCTAATATCGTCACGTTATACAAAGGCAAAGGTGACCGAGGTGATTGCAACAACTACCGTGGTATATACCTTCTTAGCATCGTCGGCAAAGCTTTTGCTAGGGCCACTTTAACTAAACTACAAAAGCTGGCTAACGGCGTATATCCAGAGGCACAATGTGGTTTTAGGGCCCAGCGGTCAACTGTCGACATGATATTTTCGCAAAAGAGTCCTCTGGTCGTGGCTTTTGTCGACCTTAACAAAGCTTTTGACACTCTGAGCAGAGAGGGTCTGTACTCGGTTCTTGTTAGTGTGGATTGTCCTCCAAAGCTCCTGAAGATAGTGCAGTCATTCCATGAGGGTATGCAAGCCACAATCCTCCACAACAGCGAAACATCTGCTCCCTTCAACGTACGCCGGGGCGTGGCGCCAAGATTATGCACTGGCACCCACTCTCTTCGGAATCTTCTTCTCTGTACTCTTGAAGGTTGCTTTTGGAGACGATCTGTAGACCGTAGGGCATACATCTGTATATAAGATCCGACGGTCAGATGAATAGTCTAGCAAGGCTTAAGTCAAAGCGACATAGGCAGGACTTATTCGTTGACAGCCTTCACTTTGCAGACGATGCTGCTTTCATCGCTCACAGTCAATCTCAGCTGCAGACCATCATGGATAAATTTTCAAGATCTTGTGACCTCTTTTCCATGTCTATTAACGCCAGAAAACCGTTATACTAGCGCAAGGATGTTCAGAACAACCAACGATCACACTCAAAGGCGCGCCTCTCGAGGTGGCCAGCAAGTTTTGCTAACTTGACTCGCTCATGTCGAGTAATCTCTCACATGACGCAGAGATCGACTCCCGCATCGGTAGAGCGGCCACTACGTTCGGCAGGCTCCGTGCAAGGGCTTGGGACAACAAACATGTTACGGTAAAAACAAAAATGCTAATTTAACAAACGTGTGTCCTAAGCACTCCTGTACGGAGCTGAATCCTGGACAATCTACGCAAAACAAGAGCGCCGACTGAACTCCTTCCATATGTGTTGTTTGCGGAGCATACTGGGCATCACATGGAAGGATCACGTGACAAACGAGTCTGTTCTAGGCGAGGCACAGCTCCCTAGTCGGTATCACAGCCATAGTAAAGAAGAGACGACTAAGGTGGCTTGGGCATGTGTATCGAATGGAACTGACTCGTTTGCCACGTCAAATCTTGCTTGGAGAGGTTGCAGACGCTAAGCGGCCGGTCGGAAGGCCTAAGCTACGTTTTAAAGACTGCGTGAAGCGCGACATGGTTGCCTTCGACATACTATGCAACCAATGGCAGCAATTGGCCGAAGACCGGCTGATGTGGCGTCGCGTCGCGTTGTCCATGATGGTCAACCAAAGCACGACAAATCCTGGTTCGCCTCACTAAAGGAGAAGCGTATGAGGCGCCACGAGCAGTCCTGAGCCTGTCGTGTGTGTGGACGCAGGATCCTCTCCCGCATTGGGCTATACAGCCACGAACGCAAGTGTCGTTTGGATGCTGCTTAAAACATCTGACACAGATGGAAAGGCCTATCAAAATAGTCCGACATGGCTGCTGCGTAACATTAAGCGTACGTTCCGCGTCCACTCAAAATGGCTGACTGAATCCCCGCGCTTATGGTGCCGGGCTGCCACCTGCTCGGCGTACGGACGTCCCGCACCTCGCACTCTTGTGCCGTTGAAAACGAGTTTATAGTGCCTGTATCACACACGTTATTTATTGTTATCTTGTTATAACTACAAAACAAACCACGGAAAGTTGTTCGTTTCTTAATTTGTTTGGCATGCAGGTAAATTTGCTTTATATTAAATAAATTTTAGGGTAATGATGCGTGATCTACCTCTACCTGAAGTACCTACACGAAGTGTGAGAAATATAATCTTGGATACTTCTAATGACGTGCTGCAATGTACACACACAAAACTGATAAAAAAATAAGAATTATTTTCACGCCGATTTCACGCCGGTGAAAACATCGGCGGCGGCGGCGTGGCTAAAATGACCGGCGGCGGACGCCACGCCGATCGGCGCACACCTCTAATAGGTAATTCTTGACACCGCGCATATTTTGGCGCAACATCTTTGACAAATGTTTATAGAATACATGCAATCAAAACCACAGAATATATAAAGTACAGAAGCTTCACTGCTTTGATGTTTACAAATGCCGGCTTTTTATGTGCCTACACAATTATTATTACCAAAAAAAACGACGCGCGAGGCGACGCGAGCAGCTAAAATGGGCCGTATTGCGTGGCGGCAAGGTCGCTTATAAGCCGCACGCCGTCGAAACCAGGGTTGTCAATTATTGAAAACTAATAAAATAACGAACAGCGCTATGAGGCGTCTGACAAATACATTACTGCAATGATATCTACGGCGTTAATAGCATTCGTCTTGATAGCTAATTGAACAAGTTAGTTCATGCGTGATTATAGAATTTATCTACGCATTTCATACACGTGATTCAAAAATATTTGTCTGAATTTTGGCGGCACCTTCTTTGTGCTTCGGCCGCGCGTGTCCGGGCGGCATTGTTTGAGGTGTGAGTGAGATAGCAACACGACTTTGCTAACTTTAGGTGAATATCCATCCGAATAATCCCGATAATAACACGAACATTCTAAAAATATATGTAGACAGTATGTGAGGTGTGCAGAAATTAATATATCTGTTTAATGCATTTAAAAAGAAAGAATTACGTTAGGTACCTACGCATTCATTACAAAAGCAGCATAAATAAGTAATGGTTTAATCACAATCGTAAGGCAGACGTAACACGGCATTTTCTCTTATATGTACCTATTGGATATTATGGAAATAAAGTCACACAACCAAATAATATGTTAAAGGCGCGAAATTCAATAATAGTATGTGAGAACGAAGTTTTTTGTTTCTATGCAGTATATTTTCGGCGTTTTCATTTTAAGATGCACATTATATAAAATAATCCTAATATTTGCAAGCGATATATTTCGCTATACGTGACGAGCCAGCGTTGTAAATTTAAACGTGCGTTCCGAGACAGCGCGCGCTAACCATTGAATAGACCACGGAGACGGGGCGCTCTGCATGTACTTGTGCCCGCGCGACGGAATCGCGGAGTGACACCCCCTTGTCAAAACTTTGATGGACCAATCACAACTATTTTCAAATGGCGGTTTAAGTTTTTATAGGTTGATATTGAAATTCATTACCGTGGTGCGTTATACAGGACCGTTTTTGAAAGGCAATTTAATATGGCGAGCGGCTTGCATGTTTTATTTGTTCGTAGGTAAGTATATTACCGAGTACTAATAGTAGCGTATTAAATCTCCAATGAAATTCCTAGTTAATCCTGAAATGCATCATCCATAAATAAGTACCTTTTACAGCGCATTTACCCTCGTGGTTCAGCGGTGATAGGGTAAACGCTTCATATATGGGTCACAGTAAATAGCAGTGGGGGGATACGCATGGGTGGGCAAAGGTTCGATTCCCAGCTAAAATAGAAATAGTACAGCCATTATGACCATGATATGACAGGTAGAAAATAGTATTAAACTAAACTCCATAATTAGAACTATAAATAAAATAAATAAATATCCTAGGACATCTTAAAGTGCATAGACCAAACGAGCATTCGCTCATCCTATCCCCCATTTTACGAAATTCGTTCGTTACAGAAAATGTGACTCGTCGAAATGTGACTTGTCGAATTCACGTTTTGTGTAACGAACGAAATACCGTAAAGGTGCTGTTAAACTAAAAGAGCATTCGCTGTTCTAACCTCCCACTCTACGAAATTCGATCGGTACACAAAACGTGATTGGTTGATTTCGTAGAACGGGCGCTAGAACAGCGAATGCTCTTTTGGTTTAAACGCACCTTTAGAGTGGGGGATAGAATAGCGAATGCTCGTTTTGGTCTGAATGCTCCTTAACTATTACTTTAATGCAATGCGGTTAATTTAATCAGTTGTATGCTTAAAAGAAGGGTCCACGTAAAGAACATGTTTGTCCTTCTAAAAGTCAGGGCAAATTTGCACCACAATCTATTAAAAGTAAGGTTGATTTTCCTTCTGAAATTTGAATTGACTAGACATGTTATTTCCGTGAACCCTTCAAATGCATAAACGTTGGTATCAATCTTAATTAATTAGTCAGAGCATGTAATGCGCGGTTGACGGTGACACTTCTGTCAATTATGTTTGACCAATGTCAAATACGATTAACGTCGGTCGATAACACACACAATAACGCCTGAATTTATTTACGAAGTTAACGTAACGAAGTTAGTCTAACAAAAAGTCGGTTTTCGGTGGCTTGGCTTTTATACTTAGGTAGGTACTTCATTGCATCCGCGGCCCTACCGCGATCTTCGAAATTCGCAAATTTCGAGGATTTGTCTCTCTCACCCTAATTACACCGTCGTTGGAGTGACAGAGAAAAATCTTCGAAATTCACGAACTTCGATTTTCGCGGTGGAAAGCCTGTATGGGTCGATTGAAAAAAAAATACATAATTTAGTCAAAACAAAAATTACAATTCCGTCAATAATATAATATAAACTAACACAACTAAGGGCTCATGCATAGGTAAATCATGCGAGGTTTTTTCGGCTACTTTTTGAATAATTAATCATTTAATCATTCTCAAAAATTACCTATTTGACACCGGTAACTATGAACACCTTTTCAAATAGCCACCTTAAAGCTTCAAAATATTTTTTTAAGAAATTATTCGTTTTATTATTAATTTAATCAACTTTGGAGTCATGTCCATATTATTGCGAACAATGACGCACATTTTTCCGATCTCTGATAATAATACAGTCCTGTGCACAGAGGATCCACTACTAAATAAACGCTCTATAATCACTCGTTACTAATAGACCAACGTAGCTTGCCAGGATGTTCAACTGTACTAGCAGTTAACTGTACGTAGATAACATGATTGTAGCTGTGTGTAGAACACTTCACAGAGGATCCACACTACGAAATAAACGCTCTATAATCACTCGTTACTATTAGACCAACGTAGCTTGCCAGGATGTTCAACGGTACCAGTAGTTAACTGTAGGTAGATTAACATGATTGCAGCTGTGTGTAAAACACTTCACAGAGAATCCACTACGAAATAAACGCTCTATAATCACTCGTTACTATTAGACCAACGTAGCTTGCCAGGATGTTCAACAGTACTAGCAGTTAACTGTAGGTAGATTAACATGATTGCAGCTGTGTGTAGAACACTTCACAGAGGATGCACACTACGAAATAAACGCTCTATAATCACTCGTTACTATTAGACCAACGTAGCTTGCCAGGATGTTCAACAGTACTAGCAGTTAACTGTAGGTAGATTAACATGATTGCAGCTGTGTGTAGCACACTTCACAGAGGATCCACACTACGAAATAAACGCTCTATAATCACTCGTTACTATTAGACCAACGTAGCTTGCCAGGATGTTCAACAGTACTAGCAGTTAACTGTAGGTAGATTAACATGATTGCAGCTGTGTGTAGAACACTTCACAGAGGATGCACACTACGAAATAAACGCTCTATAATCACTCGTTACTATTAGACCAACGTAGCTTGCCAGGATGTTCAACAGTACTAGCAGTTAACTGTAGGTAGATTCACATGCTTGCAGCTGTGTGTAGAACACTTTACAGAGGATCCACACTACGAAATAAACGCTCTATAATCACTCGTTACTATTAGACCAACGTCGCTTGCTAGGATGTTCAACTGTACTAGCAGTTAACTGTAGGTAGATTAACATGATTGCAGCTGTGTGTAGAACACTTCACAGAGGATCCACAGTATCCACACTACGACATTGGGCTTGCAAATATTCGAATGTTTCAGGTATTCGAATATTCGGGTTTTTATTTTGAGATATTCGATATTAAAATTACTTTGTTTTGCGTATTTACGTCAAATATTTTAATATGACGTGATCATGCAGTAATGAATAATGATAACTAGAGATTATCACATTGCAATTAGTAGTTAGCATTTAGTTAATGACCATTATTGAAGTGTCACTGACCATTACTTGATAAAAGATTGATGATGGGCAGCAGCATCCTCATAGTGGAAACATAACTGCGATCGTCAATCCGCTTGCCCAGCGTGGCGATTATGGACATTTACCTCCTAATGCGTCTATACGTATAGTTGATAGGAGAGACCTACGTCTATCATAGGCTGATGATGATGATGATGATGATGATTTAGTTAATATTGATTCATTTTGGCAAACATTATTTTAATAGGGTGTATAATTATATGCCGAATTGGGGCGTTGCATGTTTGGAAGTAAAAGTTTAATCTGGTGATTATTGTCCAGTTAAAAACCGCGGCGTCCTAACAACGGCGTTTATCTATAAAGTGCATTCTCTGTTCTTCGCACTGCTGCACTGCAACCTAATTGTCAGACTGGCTGCAGATGACACTGATTGCATTGCACACGGATATTCCGCTTATATGCACCGATGCTATGAGTTTGTGGCGATCGGTAGCGGCTTAATTTCTATGCATATCGCTTGCACACTATCCCAAAAACGTACTTTTTAGTACAGATGGTGTATTTTTTAGGCTTTGCTCTAGTGCGAGAAGTGTGTCATTATACATGAAAATGTTGACTGGATATTGGAAATGGATGTTGGAAATGAAACATGAAATTCGTAACTCGTGTCGATTTAAAACACTCCCTATCGGTCGTGTTTTAAAACATCGCCACTCGTTTCGAATTTCATGTTTTTCGCACTTGTGTCGTAATCGTAATGTACTATTTTCTAACTAGCGCGGAAAAGTAAACTTTACATTTCTCTTTTTAGGGCACTTGTTATGAAAAAAGTCGTTCGATACACGTGTAAAAATTTATTTTTAACTCGGGTGATTGTCGCCCTCGTTTCACTCGGGCTCCAACGATGAAGTTAAAGTTAATTTCGTAGTAAACGTTTTCATAGTTTTATTTCATGTTTGATCCTCTCGATAACCGAAGAAAATATTATAAACCTAAAATTCTTGCATTATTCTATAATCACGCACTATTAGA
Organism: Thaumatotibia leucotreta; assembly: GCA_025490895.1. NCBI lineage: Eukaryota > Metazoa > Arthropoda > Insecta > Lepidoptera > Tortricidae > Thaumatotibia > Thaumatotibia leucotreta. Next base: position 24,613 of record JALPQI010002591.1, read on the forward strand.
ATAGAATCTTGGTTTGATTGAGAAATGGATCGAAACATGTCGAGCACTTTATCGACTTAAATTACGTGAGTAACCCGATTGATAAATATTTAAAAAAAGTGATTCATCGAAATTCGTTGATTTCGTACAGTGGGGGATAGAATGAACGAATGCTCGTTTGGTCTAAATGCACCTTTATACAAATACTAGCAGTTACCCGCGGCTTCGCCCGCGTACTAACATCTATTCACTGCGTGTTAATGTTTTCCCGCGATTATCGCGCGTTTTCCTTAACCGATTTAAGTGTGGCGGATGGTGCTTTTACCCGTGGTTCGGCTGCGTTCTATAAATTTTTATCACGGTCGTATTAAACTTAATGCCTAAATTCAAGATGGCGAACTTTTCTTGCAATTTTGACTTAAAATTCCATATGAAGAACTTTATTAACTCCAGGACCAGGGGTTTAGGCTGTGCGTGGATCTTTGTCACGGAGCTTCTTCTTTTATGTATATAGATAGATTATCAAATTCCATCCCATAACAGGGTAAGCGGTGTTACACGTCCGCCTTGTTAGATTTTAAAATCGTTATTGTTTTCGTGAACAATGACTTGATAAACCGTGGAATCGATATCCATGTTGATTTTTACTGTTTGCCCTTTTTACAACATTCAAGGATTGATTTCTCAAAAACTTAAAACACGTCTTTACTCATTTATGTTTAGGGATACTCCTGTGAAATTTGGGATGAAATAGGTATTTTAATTGATCAAGTTTCGCCATACAAACCCTGGACCCCTATCGCACCCCCTAGGGAGTGGATTTTGACCTAACCATTTTTAGAGCTTCCCTACACCCTCAAAGAAACCTACGCACTATATTTGGAATCTCTAGAACCATAAATGAACATGATATATAAATAAATAATAAAATTATATTGATATTTTTCGAAATTTACCCCATAACACCATAACCGTGTACATAGTATTTCATGTCCGCCGCGTTAAATTTTAAAATCGTTATTGTTTTCGTGATCTACGACTCGATAAACCATAGAAACGATACGCAACTTGATTCTTTCACTTCGTCACCCTTTTTAACTCTTTCAGGGGTTGAATTTTCAAAAAACCTTAAACATTCCTTTACTCAATTACTTTAAAGAATACTCTTGCGAAGTTTCGGATCAAATAGTTCAACTAATCTTATTTCGCCATACAAACTTTGGACCCCCATTTCAACCCCTTAAAAGGTGAATTTTGTAAAATCCTTTCTTAGTGCTCGTCTACACCATAAAAGGAACCTACGTGCCAAATTTGGAGTCTATAGGACCAGGGGTTTAGGCTGTGCGTGCATCTTTATAAGGGAGCTTCTTCTTTTATATATATAGATTATTACACCGTGCAACCATATTTAGTTATTTACGTTCAGGAACAAAATTTTGCATGCAAGTTTTCGGTTTTATGGCTGAGCAACATACATTATTTATAAACCGTGTAGCTGACCGAGCACGTTTAGGCTGCTTTTAAAAATTCATAGCGGCATCACAGTTCATATACACCGTGTACCCGAGTATTTCTCTAAGTTTGTACACAGCGCTAATTGCGTGAGTTAGGGTTTCCTATTTTATCAACTCTTTTAATAATACAAAATCTATTATTGAATATTTATTTACAATTATGGTTTTGTAGACTGCATGCGAAATTTATTAAAAAATATTTATAATGATTTTCTACACGTTTAAATCATATTCTATGCGTTAGTAGAAAACGAAAAAATATTAATAAAATGCTAGCTGACTTAGCTATTCGTTGTCTTTGACACGTATCGAAAAACACGTTCATATATTTATTTTTACGTTAATACATAGTGAGGAATATCAATAATTTGAATTAAAAATGTATGTGAACACAAAGTTTGTGATACCTAAGACCAAGATTGTGTTCAGAAAGTCCGTGATTATGAAATAATATACTTAAGTTTTTAGGCTTGTTTACATTTTTTCGTATTCTACTGGCGGATAGTATAGGTATATTATTTTATTTATTCCATTTAGATTTCACAAAAAGATTGTCAAATGTAGGTCCTTAAACTGTAGAGTAAAATAATATATGATCTACAACGATATGTATTCACGCTCGCTCCGCCTCAATGCTATACCTAGGTCACAGATGCCTTGAATTGAGACCTAGTCACCTAAGTCCTTAGCTCATCTCTATAGCGAAGGTTAGGTACTAATTACTGACCCCCTTATTCATAAAATTCTCCTAACTTAAGAAGCCGCTAAGTATTGTTTGTCCCTTTGTCTTATCAATATGTCCACAAGAGTGAAAGGGAAAAACAATCCAAAATACAGTAGTATCGTAGTTTTTCCTCTCTGTTACTCTTTCATATTAGTGTGACAGTTAGCTGCCTTTCGTTTACGATTGACGATTAAGCGTTTGCGATTGGCAACTTGTCTAAGCACCATGATGCCGACTGTACATACAAGTCTGCGCAACTAACTTCGAATAGCCATTTCCAATAAAATAATGGAAACACTTTGTTTTAGAAATCAAGCAAAATAATGTTAACGTATGAAAATCTAACCACCTTAAGACATAAGAAGCCTGTTCAGTGTTCACTTCACACTAGCGAGGCGAAATCGCCGCGAGTTCGCCGCGTGCAATTTTTGTATAGAAATCGCTTTCAAATCGCCCAAGTGAATCGCTAGTGTGAACAGGCCCTAAGATACGTACGAAATTTGATCTTTAACTTGAATCAAATAGTAAATTGAATACAAAATTAATTAGCTCATCCAAAAGCTAATTATAATAATGAAGTATTTCCGGTTCAAAAGTCAAATTTAATTCATCTCATTCAGCAAAAACCGGGGCTTCACAAATTGGTTTAAATAATTATCTTTTGTTCGTGTTATTAAGTTATTTAATTTTACGCTTATATAATCGCATCAAACACATCATCAGCCTATTAACCTCGTCCAGCCCAATGTTATTTATAAAGGTCATATTTTTTAGAACAAAAGAAAAGCGACTATATATTCAAACTAAATAGGTTTACATTTCAATAGCTCAAATTTAGTATGACACGCCCTCCTATGCCATTGACACGCATGTGTGACCGAACAGATTGTACTCTTATGCCGGCGACACAGCACTTGTGTCAAAAACGATCGTATTTCTATCGCACGGGCATAGGAGGAAGAACTTGATTTATCCTCTTGCCGCCCAGAGGCCTAATATTAAAAGGTCTCCTCAAACAAATGAAATCCTATTCTATTTCCTGCACTATTAATTCAAAATTAACTGGCATTTTTTATAGTCTGGGCGGCAGGAGGTTAAGCTAGTGGTATAAGAATAAGGTTACTCTAATCACGTATGTGTGTCACTGGCATAGGAATCAGATTTTGTTGGTCACAGACGCTGTGTCACCGGCGTCGAACGTGTTAAAGATTTAAGCATAATGGCTTATAACGCGATGTTCTGAACTAAAACGTTAAAGATCGCGTTATTTTAAAATGCGCGATTATTTATAATATAACTAACATCCTTGTGCTGCAAACAGATGTATTTTACCAGATTTTTTTATATTTGCTATAGGTATAAATTTTTCGCGTTCTTAAAATTATACAACGCATCTCAGTCTCACCTGTGTAATTGTGTATGGATATGGACGCAATTAGCCTTTAAAAAATTAAAAAAATCTGTTAATTTAGTATAAGTTCTAATTCCAACTCATGGTACAGACAGGTTATATATCCATTATAAGATGTCGTAAAACACGTCAGTAAAACGCATTCGCCGTAAACGTACGCCAGGGTGCGTTTTAGAGCACCAACGACCTTGAGATTGTGACAATAAAGATTTTGCGATGTTTACTAAGGGAAAGGTACACATGAGAATGTAATGGTCGAAACTAGAAGGAAACTATTTTGTATGATGATATGAATAAAGGTGGATTTAGACCAAACGAGCGAATGCACATTTTATCCCCCACTCTACCACGTCCATCTTACTCGCGAGTAGCGTCTGACGAGATTGAACTAACTGAACGAGTGAACGATCAACAGACGTGTGGTGAAGATTCGTCTGCGAATGCATTAGCCGACGTCCGCGGACCCATCCGCTGACGTGTAGTGGAGGCATTAAAAGATCTTATCATTAAATTTGTCAGCCGTGTGGTGACGACAGTAAGAATACATTTGTCACCACCCCAACTCCTGCGGGTGTCGTAAGAGTCGACTAAGGGATTGAAGTATCACTTACTATTAGTGATTTCATAAAAGATTGATGATGGGCAGCAGCATCATCATAGTGGACACATTTACTGCGATCGCCAATCCGCTTGCCCAGCGTGGCGATTATGGGCATTTACCTTCTAATGCGTCTATACGCATAGTTTATAGGAGAGGCCTACGTCCAGTAGTGGACTATCATAGGCTGATGATGAATTAAATTTATATTCGGCTGTCACATGAGTATGACATAGTCCTTCCAGTTTTGTGCACATTTTTTACCGAAAGAGGATTCCTAAAAACTGGACTAAGTTCAATTCTATAATTGAATTGCAACTCGATTCCTAGTAGAGAACTTTGGGTTCGAAAAGAGCTCTATTTAGTATTCAGCTGTCGCCGAGCACCTAATTACATTTTACCCGTAGTTCTCTCAATTTCACTAGTTTGGAAACTACATTTTCACTGCACCATTTACGAAACGAATCCGCAGAACACCAGGGTGCTTAGCCTCGTAGTTTTCCCTCTCCGTCACTCTTTCATATTAGTGCGACAAAGACAGTTAGCTGCCTTTCGCTTACGCTTGACGATTAAGCGTTAGCGATTGGCAACTTGTCTAAGCACCCAGGCCTACTACCGCGAAAATCGAAATTCGTAAATTTCGAGGATTTTTCTCTGTCACTCAAACGAAGGTGTCATTAGAGTGAGAGAGACAAATCCTCGAAATTTACGAATTACGCTTTTCGCGGTAGGGCCGCTGTTTATCAAAAGCTTGTAACTTGTAATACAAGTGGAAGTCTCTTTTTATTAGATAAGGACTTCCGCTTGTATTACAAGTTACAAGCTTTTGAGAAATAAGCCCCAGGACTGGATAAATCCAGCTCCTGGATCAGACGCTGTACTGATCGCGTGATTCAATCCATCCTCCCATCAACAACACGTAATGCTCTTAACGATGCTCGCTTATCGTCATTGCCTTAATGCATTATGTCGATGGAACCGTTCCACTTTGCGACATACCTAAGTATCTACAGTGGTATGATACACCTCTGTCAGTGTTTGACAAGTTGACATGCAAGAATCTCGCAAAATTCGTGTTTATGTTATGTTAAGGTGTAGGTAAGGGTAACGTCGGTAATGTCATAGTAGATGGCACACTGGTTCCACGTCACGCGCACGTGCACGCCACGCAAGCGGGTAAACCTAATGCCGCGGCCACGACATTGGTCTAAGGCGATCAGCCGCTCCGAGCGAATCCATGAATTGGAGCGGGATACCGATATGGGTACTCCCTCTCGCACGTATGGTTTTCCGCTAAGCCGGTCGCCTTAGACCAATGTCGTGGCCAAGCCATTAGACCAATCTCGTGGCCAGGCCATTTCGTGTCCTTTATTTTCCAACTCATAGTACGGCTACTGGTTGCAATATCTTTGTTCCAACTCGATTTTACGGTATCTAGAAGCTAGGTAGGCGTAAGTAGGTGTAGTATAATATAAGACATGGCTGGTATACACTGATGGCCATTTAAACTGCTCCTTTGTGTGCCACTTGCAGCGCCCTACTTAAGTATAAAGGTCCGCGTTATGCAATAGTTAAGTGCGTTTTAGGGTTGCCACACTTGCCATTGATATCAAAATATAATCTAATTGGCTCTTATCTCAAAAACAATGTAACATTTATTTTTTAATATTAGCAACAGTTAATTGAAAAAAAAACTATTACTGAACCTTAAATAAAATGGTCATAAATAAATTATTTTTCCTAACTAGTGCGCAAAAACGAACTTTGTGAAAACACTTGTTATGAAAAAAATCGTCGGGTGATTGTCGCCCTCGTTTCACTCGGGCTCCAACTTTCACCCTCGCCGAAAAACAGTTTTCCCGCACTAGTTAGGAAATGTACTATTTTTAGAATACTGATTTCGAGCGTTGAGTTGAGTTTTTTTTGTTGATCTGAACACAACTCATATAACATTTCTTACTATTTTAGCCTCAGAAATATGCTGTTAAAAAAATTATCTTTCCTCATGGGCACCTTGTACGGTCGGCTCTAATAATATGTATACGATTTTGATCCTTATGCCTTTGACGTACGCTCCGAAATGTACACCGTGTTTTTATTGATTTCCGTTAAATTAAAGGGAAGCTTATTTAGGTCAAAAATAATCAATTTGTCTAAGAAACTAGTACCTTAACTCTTAATGTTATTGAGTTATTAAAAAAATAAGTTTAATGACTGAACAAGTGTATTGCAAACTTTATTTTATTACATCCTAATGAAACTTATTTTGACATGTGCCGTCAGTCACCTGAGATCTTATTCTTAAGGTTATCTCAGCCAGTGTGAGATTTCAATTATTATGTATGAAAACGAAAAAAAAATTTTTTTACGAATTAAACAAAAGCTGATATACTAGGCAACTTCTATTAATGTCCCAAATAACCTGTCCTATTTAACGGAAATCAATAAAAACACGGTGTATACATATTATTAGACGTGACTGTACATACATAAATCTAACTATCCTAACTAACGGACCCTATATCAATCGATCAAGCTTACTTCCTAAGGATGTCATACTTAATTATCGTTACGAACCTGACAATCAAGGTTTTTTAATGTCACAGTAATTGGGTGTCCCTAAACGTGAAAATGCCCATCGGCAACCCTACTAACTTCTCGCCGCTAAAAACCGCCTGTCTCACATAAGTCACATGACATTTTGTCAGCCTCCATAGCCTAGTTGGTAGTGACCCTGGCTACGAAGCTGGAGGTTTCGGGTTCGAATCGCGGCGAGGGCATTATTCGGGTATTTATTTATCACAAATATTGGCTCCTTCGTCATGGTTGTCTGAATTGAAATATCTATCTATTTATTCGTCGCCTGGTTCCCACATCACAAGCCTTAATTGAGTTTACCGTGCGACTAGGTCAATTTGTGTAAGATGTCCAAAGATATTTATTTATTTAACCTCGCTGTGAAACCAGTGCCTATATTACTGAGTTTTGTCACGAAAGCAAACTTTTGTGAGCGTAAACGGGCATTTGTAAACATCTGTCGAAGAGTTTTGCTTGTTTGCGGAAAAGTTTAAGGAAAAACGTGCAGAAGTAACGGAAATGTAGCGGATATTATTTTAGATCAAAACACCCAGAAATTCTATTTTTAGGGTTCCGTACCCAAGGGAACTCTAGGGGTCGAATGCAGAACTGTAGGTATGAATGGTATGATGTAGATATATTATGTAGAAATGCGAATAGGTAAGCTCAAAATAAAACTCCCGATCGCGTCAAATAGGGATGATGACTGTAGTTAAAATAAATTATTTAACATTATGCACGACATAATACACGAAGAAATTATTACTAAGATGTAGATTGCAGTAATTTTTGTACAGAACTTTAATAAAATTAAAAGAACTTAAAAGAGTAGGTCATTTGGCGGTACTCAAACGTGACGTCACTTTTGAGTATTTCATATAAAATGCCATAGTGGTGATCGTTTTGACAGTTCGAAAAAAGATGCTGATTTGACAGTTGTCATGCCTATTGTGTTACGAAAGTTAATACAAACTGTTTGGTATAATCTGTCCAACAACTTTTGGCAGTTGAAAAAGGTGGCTTTAAAAAATGTAAGTGCGTTTTGTTTTCGCTCACAGAAAATTTTTATTTTGTTGCCCTTCTTCACTTCGTAGTTCGTACCCTAAAAATTATGACGCTAAATTTTGTTTTCATTATATGCTTGTAACTATGTACAATTTCACATTTTCTTAATGATTCTGGAGCGGTTATCTAAAGGTGCATTTAGACCAAACGAGCATTCGCTCATCCTCACCTACGAACCGCCCCCACTCTACGAAATCAACGAATTTCGACGAATCACGTTTTGTGTAGGTAACGAACGAATTTCGTAGAGTGGGGGATAGAATGAGCGTTCGCTCGTTTGGTCTAAATGCACCTTTATCTCCGTAAATATTGGCTTTGGAAAAAACTACCTTTTGGAGCCATTATTCTATTTCAAACATACTCCGCACTGGATTACAGCAAAACACTGTACGGGTAGGGGGATACCCGATTTTTTATAAAGTAAGTAATTCTACCACTTTGTCGGCGTAATCAATATTACTTATTACTTGTAACAAGTTGTAGATTTCTAGGTCTAACATCCACTGAGCTATGCTGTGGACAGACAGACAGACAGACGAACATGGCGAAACTTCGAGGGTTCTATGTTTATACGGAACCCTACAAATGAACTAGTATTAGGTACTTTACCCTATACACCTATGGACGTTACGGTAGAGTTAAAGCAATTTAAAGTTTTAAGTGAACGCGCCCTCTCAGAGGACCTAGGTAAGTAGGTATGCATGTTCATTTAATCTAAGTTTCAGTGAATACCCGTAGTGGATTGGGTTGATTGGGTAAATTAATATTTTTACTGGATATGATATGTAAATAAACTTAAATAAAGGCGTATCGATATTAGCGGTAAACACCGATTAATAGCGTAATGGCATGACGTTACACCCGTGGTCATGCCCTAAACGCGATTAAGACCCGTTTGTTTGTCTTTAAAATATGCGTGTTAATCGTGAAAGTTTCAATCAATATATGTCCGTGTGGTGACGGCAGTAAGAATACATTTGTCACCACCCAACTCCTGCGGGTGTCGTAAGAGTCGACTAAGGGATTGCTGTGTCACTTACCATTATTTGACAAAAGATTGATGATGGGCAGCCGCGTCATCATAGTGGACACATTACTGCGATCGCCAATCCGCTTGCCCAGCGTGGCGATGGGCATTTACCTCCTAATGCGTCTATACGCATAGTTAATAGGAGAGACCTACGTCCAGCAGTGGACTATAATAGGCTGATGATGTGATGACGTGTATCTTTTTGATATGAAACTCAACTAGCCCAGTTTTTCCAAGAATGCGGCCTAAACATTGAATCCACAAGGCTACCTATATTTATAAGTTGATTTACTATCTCATTAGAACACGATTTAGTGCGGCCGTAAATATAGCTCCTCCTTGTTCTATGCTGCGAAGTTTCTTTGAAGTTGTACGGTCGGCTCTAATAATATGTATACGATTTTGATCCTTATGCCTTTGACATACGTTCCGAAATGTATACATATTATTAGACGTGACTGTACCTACTTCTGATATGATATTATGTAGACATCACATCATCAGCCTATTCGAGTCCACTGTTGGACAAAGGCCTCTTCTATTACCAGAGATCGGCCAAATGTGCGTAATTTTTTTTATGTGTAGACAACTGAGCTCTCAGCCCACCTGATGAAAAGCGGGAAGCCCATGGACATAGTGACCAAAAAATCGCCTATGCGCTGCCTACCCTGATGCCGCGGCCACGACATTGGTCTAAAGGTGCATGCAGGCCAAAAGAGCATTCGCTGTTCTGTCCCCCTATTCTACGAAATTCGATCGTTACACGAAACGTGATTCGTTGATTTCGTAGAGTGGGGGATAGAACGGCGAATACATTTTTGGTCTGCATGCACTTTAAGGCTTAGCGGAAAACCATACATGCTAGAGGGAGTACCCATATCGGCATCCCGCTCCAACTCATGGATTCGCTCGCCGCTGGTCGCCTTAAGCCAATGTCGTGGCCGGACCTTGAGGACTTAGATGGATTGCCTCTATGCCAGTAATTACACCGGCTATCTTACCTCCAAACTGGAACACAGTATTAGCTATTTAGCGGCAGGCTAACGTGGCGGTGGTAGCTATCCGGGCGGACCCTGCACGAGGTCCTACCACCAGTAAAAAGCATGTAATGAATGTAGACATCACATCATCAGCCTACTCGAGTATAGTTGATTTCAAATACCATGGCCCTATGTCCCTTGAAAGTTTTAAGTGACATCGGGCCATGATATTTGAAATGGAGTATACTGGTGGACATAGGCCTCTCCTATTACCTATTACTTATGCGTGTTAACGCATTAGGAGGTAGGCCCTTAAAACGCCCGTCATTTTGAAAATAACTATATTAACCCTGTTCCGTACAGTACATAGATACCTATTCCTTGTTTTATGTTAACTTTAATAAGATATTTTTTAATAACACTAACACAAAGTGTCTGTTTAGGAGTAAAGGGGTGTTAGTAAGAAGTAAGTTAGTATATTTTCTTTGTGGGTATTACTTTTGTACTTATCTTTCTTATTTTGATGGAGATCTATCAAATTTTCTCCATTGTCAGTCGCCCGCAAACCACGAACCCTGTGAAGTGTTCGAAACGTCGGGATGAAGTAAAATCATCGCGGTAACCGAAGAAAATATTTCGTTAAAACAAATAAATGTTCTTATAAGTCTAACGCCCTAGTAATATGACTTTAAAAGAAAATAGCTTTTCATTCAAGAACACGACACGACGCCATCTTGTTCCTGGAAAAGCCCGTTCATAATTTTCCATTCTGTTTTTAAATCTCGGCTCAACTTCGCTTGATTGATTAATATGGTTCCCGCCATTTTCCAGACGCTCGTAACAGTCACCCCGTTGTGGGTTCGATTCCCGTCTTTGTAACCGGTTGGTTTGGTCTTACTTTTATGTAACTTGCAATGTATGTAGTATGTAAGCATTAAGCGGATCAAAATTCTTTTCATCTCACCTGCTCGTAAAAAGTGTTATTATACGCAGGCATACTTGAACGTAATGAGCTGTATTATGCCCATGGGCAATAGATTTTCATACGACATTACGTCGCACTAGCGCGGCGACTTTTATGAAAGTGATGAATTTAAGTCATCCCTGATTTTGAGAAATGATTTAGACCATTTTAGAGTAGTTTTGTGAAAATATAGGTATAGTTTTATTTACTTTTTTTGCCTTACAGGTGTGATGAAAAACATTGTGTGTGCCACGGGCGGCACAAGAATTATGATCTTGTGTGAAGTAAAGCCCGCGCCTTCGGCTTGGGCTTTACTTTCACACTCGTTCACAATTTCTTATTTACCGCCCTTAATACACAATGTACTATTTCGTTGTCTTGTTTCATACCACTCTGTCACGCGTGTAGTTGCTGTTTCGACTCAGTAGGTATATATAAAACATCCGGTGCACTTGTATTTGATTTTCACGCTCGATTTTAATCTATACATCAGAAATTGAAAACAAAACATCATCTCATACAAAAATCACCACTGCGTCACGTTTGTTAGGGACACAAAATAAAACAACGAAAATAATTTTGACCCAAACATGGTTGTTGCGGTAGAATGGAACTTATTTAATTTTGATCGACGAATTTGCAAGTAGGTACAACAGAGAGACCTCTCTCTTGTACGTGCATTCGTACATAAGTTTGATAAGGACGTATCACGTCGATCGTGGTTAGTGGTAGACCCCCAGATATCCTCAAATGGATGACCTGAAATTTTCGTAGGTATACAAAATAATGATCTGATGAAGTTGTAACGAAACATCGTAACCCTAATTGAACTTTCTAGACTTATCCTTGGCCGCGTGGTGACGACAGCAAGACATAGTATAGTACATTACGACACAAGTGCGAAAAAAATATACCTACAGACAGTCAGCGATGTTCCAAAAATATTTAATACCTATAGAAAAAAAAATCGTAAGAGGTATACGTAATCCTAAAATTAAAAGAGCTTCGGAGAGCGATGATGGGGCGAAACCAGATTAAAAACTTTTTTCAGTTCATTTCAATAATAATTCAATAAAAATGGCGCTTTCAACGCTCGCATCTGTCGTAACTTTTTAAATTTGGTGTGACATGAGGAAAGGTCGGAACCAATATTAAATCCAATTGATTTTATGTCTTAGTTAGGGTTGTCAGACGTACCTAGTGTACTTTACGAAATCAACAAACGACGAATCACGTTTTGTGTAACGAAACGAACGAATTTCGTAGAGTGGGGGATAGAAAGCATTCGCTCGTTTGGTCTAAATCCACCTAATATAAAGTATTGTACTGTATTTTACCTCTATATGTACTTTACGATTTACGAGACGCATAAAGTACGCTAAAATGTGTTAGTTTTTAGTAAAACGTCCCACTTTGCCGCTTACCATAAAGACGAGATTTCCTTGTATCTTCATATGAATAAACTGACAAAGTGGCTTTATGGCAAACGACAAAGTGGGACGTTTTGCTAAACTCACTCACAAATAGGTACTATTGTACTCTGCTATGGGTAAAAAACTTAAGTAAGTCACCAGGGGCCTATTTCTCGAAAGCTTGTAACTTGTAATAAAAGTGGAAATCCTTATCTAATTGAAATGAAAAATGAAAAAATGAGAAATGATTTATTGGTTACTCTTAAATACATTAGTAGAAACTGAACAGAAGTCTTCTTTTAAGTAAATTATTTACTTGTGCCAGAAGGCTCCGCTCTTCACTTATCTTGGAGGGTAGTAAAGTAATACAATTTAAACTTATTCTTAGAAACAAAATGGACCTATTCTAACGATAGTAATTCTATTGCTAATATTGCTATATACATTATACATTATTATTATTACATATGTGTGTGTGTGTGTGTGAGTGTGTGTGTGTGTGTGTGTGTGTGTGTGTGTGTGTGTGTGTGTGTGTGTTTGAGTTTAACGTGTTCATCTTACATGATGGATTCAATTTCGGCATATGATAATGATTTTATCCACTGTGTAATTATTTGTTTGCTTGTTTGCTAATTAATAGTGTTCAAAGAGACTTCCACTTGTATTACAAGTTACAAGCTTTCGAGAAATGGGCCACTGTTATAAATCTAGTAATGATCTATTCAAATAGACAGTACATGTTTAAAATGCGAACACATGCCTATATGGATAGATTACAACCACATACAACAGGACCTTTTCTTAACTTTTTCACCAACATTATCCTCCAGGATGAAATAAAGTACACACTGTACTGAATTTAAGTACTGTATTTTTTCTGTGAGTACTTTATTTTTTCTCCTTTTAAATCAACAATTCAACATAATATAACAAACAGAATCTGGCAACCCTAGTCTTAGTCCTCGAATTGGGTCGCGTTTGACGTCGTCTCGTTGGAGGTGAAAAATGTGTTAAATCATGCGTCTTTCGGAGTCTGAATTACCTCTTCAAACCTAATTTATGTACTGAGTGATTACAGGGTAGACATGAGCGCCGATGGCCAAATAGCCGGCGGCGGCGCGCCGGTCAAAATTGATCGGCGGCGGCGGCGAATCGGCGGCGTGGCCTTGAAAACAGTTATTCATAGAGTTCATAGCAGGACCGAAATTTTGCATAGCAAAACTCAAATTGACAGAGGGATTGACTCAAATGCTCTTTACCTATCGATAAATAATTGACACTTAACAATACATCATCATCAGCCTATCGCAATCCACTGCTGGATGCACACAGGCCTCCCCAATTTCACGCCACCGTCTTCGATCTTCGGCTGCTCGCATCCAGCTCCTGCCAGCCATCCTGCGCAAATCGTCGCTCCACCTTGCCTGAGGTCGTCCTATACTATGCTTGCCGAAACGCAGTCTCCACTCAAGAACTCGTTTACCCCAACGGTTGTTGGTTCTACAGCTAATATGGCCAGCCCACTCCCACCTCCCACTTCAGCTTGCTAATACGGTGGGCTATGCCGATCACTTTGGTTCTCTGCCGAAGCCGAGCATAGCCCTTTCCGAAGCTCGCTGAGCGACCTTGAACTTGTGGACCAGCCGTACCATCAGTATCCACGTTTCGGCTCCGTACGTCATGACGGGTAGGGCGCACTGATTGAAGACTTTTGTCTTCAGACACTGGGATCGACAATGTAAAGACTCGACGTAGCTTTCCAAATGCTGCCCAACCTAGCTAAATTCTTCTATTCTCCTCATCCTCGAAGTTGTTTCCTCCCATCTGCAATGTTTGCCCGAGCTATACATATCTACCTCTCGTACTTGCCATTAATGTTGATGCCACGTCCTTGCCAGGTCAGTGTCTTAATCATGTCCTCCATTGCATTTGAGAACGGGTTGCTATTAAAGAAAAGTCCAACCGCGTCAGTGTGGATAAGGAGGCATTCACACAAGAGCAAGGCGCGCAGGGCGCCTCGGAAAACTCTATGTGGCTCCGCCGAGCCAGTTAATTCTGGCTTACGGGTCGCAACACCGAGTAAGGCGCTCTATGTGTCGCGCCTGCATTACTCCGCCGTACCCGATGATGTTGTAGAGTATGTCCGCCGGAAGACTGGCTTTTCGCTGAGGGTGCAGCAGTTGTGGTGCAGGATACCATCGCCAGTGCAGACTTCTGGCCGAAGAGTGTCGTGTTTCGGCAGTACCAGGGCAATCTGCCGAATTCTACAGACGACGCAACGGAGCCACGTCGTTACGTTGTCGCCCAAATTTAAGTAGTTTTTATATATTATTTAACATGTAATTTTTTTGTTCGCAGTGACTTGGTTTTTACTATTATGCTGTGAACTTATTAGAATAAAAATAAAATAAATAAAATGAATGTGGTCTATGGTTCCGTATCCGCTCCGAAATCCAACCTCCGGGTTGGGATTCGTCGAGTCTCCGTGCAAGACGGTTCCTAACACTCTTGGGAACAGCTTATAGACATGGCTTGGAAAAGAAATGGGTCGATAGTTCTTCATCAGGGTTTTGTCACCGTTTTTGAAGAACAGGACAGGACGACCACACTTGTACTCCATGCCTCCGGAGTTCTCCCTTCATATAGGACAGCGTTAAAAAGCTTTTGAAGCTCCCTCAGTACGGGTTTACTTCCTGCTTTTAACAACGCTGGTGTAACGCCATCCTATCCAGGGGCTTTTCCGTTTTTAAGCTACTCATGAGGGATATCGGTTTCGCCGATACTGACTTCTAGCAGGTCTTCAGTGTAGTGGTGTATCAAAGTGGGTCTAGAATCCTCATTTCCAGGATCAGGTCGAGATGCATGCTATGTGTATAATCGGCCATAGACGGCTCCCACTTCGGAAAGGACTGCCGACTTTGAAGTAACGACTTCTCCACGAGCTGTTGTCAGCTTCGTGAGGTGGCTTCTTCCTAAAGATTGTACTTTTCATCCCCGGTTCTGACGATCGCTCTTTCAATCGAAAGAGTATTGGAGCACCGGAGATCGTGTCGTACGTGCTTACTGATCTCGTTTAGAGTCTGTTTCCCTGACCAAGAGACGGTGGGTTTTGACGTCGTTACTACATTAGCCCTAACTGTCGTAAGGTCTCCCCTGAAAACTTTGACTTTCTGCCCCTGCGCTGCATTTCACAAAATCTCGTACATTCCACCCCGAGGATGCGAACCACATCTTGAAGGTTTTGGTTAACGTCCGCTGTGGATTCCGTCGTCAAGAAGAAACATTAAGAGTATAGTTATCTATTGGTTTTAATAACTACTAATACTAATATACGGAGTACAACCGAGAACAAGAAAGCCAAACATGGCTACTAACTTAAATGGATACATAATTTTGTGACTTCCAGGCGTATACGTATCTTTGTACTCGACTGTACAACCATAATATTTGTCAAACCTTTTCAAAAAGTGATATTTACAACGATTTTAGCTATTTAAAAACTTTTAATCCTCAGTATTAAAAGAAGCGTAATATTTTGATGCCTCATCAAGGTCACGCCGATTCCACGCCGGTGGCGGCGTCGGCGGCGGCGGCGCGAAGTTTTTTACCGGCGGCGGCGGCGCGCCGGCGCGGCGCTCATGTCTATTACAGGGTGGCACGTCGGCGTGATTAATATGTATACATCATCAGTCTATAATACTGATTATAGATAAACGAGCCACCTGAAAGGCCTTTGTCCAGCAGTGGACTGCCACTGCTGGACAAAGGCCTTTCAGGCGCGGACCAGGCGCGGATTCAGGATTTCGTTCAGGGAAGGGAGGAATTTTCTTTCAAAGTTACCATAACATAATATATATACCAATATACCGGAATTACACTTAGATCCTATGTCAAGGGGGGGCAAGTGCTCCCATTGCCCTTAGGTAATAGGAGAGGCCGAGGGGTGTGGGGGGCACCCCTTGGCCTCTCCTATTACCCAAGCATTAGGAGGTAAATGCCCATAATCGCCAAGCGGGTTGGCGATCGCAGTAGTGTGACCATGAATAACAGCGACACTTCGCATCCCTTTGTCGACTCTACCACGGGAAGTATTGTTGAAAACAGATTTAATATTCTTACTGCCGTCATCACACAGCCAAATATAAATATGTATTGTACCAAATTGTAAATTTCTAGTACTAACGGCCCAGTGGCCGTAAGTACTAGAAGTTTACAATTTGGCAGCTCAGTAGCTATGCTGCGGACAGACAGACATGGCGAAACTACTAGGGTTCCAAGTTTACTACGCTAAAAAATCAAATTCAAGGTTAAATCAGTAAAAGAGGGGTACTCTCCAAAATGCTCGTTCATCTATTATGATGATTGTAGCGTGGATAATGGACAATGCTCTCAGAGGGCACGGATAATCCAGGGGCATCACCAATCTATTGGTTTCGTGATGACCATGTTGATTCTTTGTTATGTAGCTGCGTAGTGGTACCAGTGATCATCGGCCTGTCTTAGTCTTATATAAATGTGTTATAAATAAATATTTTAAATCGTAATAGTACATTGTGTATTTAGGGCGGTAAGTAAGAATTTGCGAACGAGTGTGAAAGTAAACCCCAAGCCGAAGGCGCGGGCTTTACTTCACACGAGTTCATAATTCTTGTACCGCCCGTGGTACACACAATGTTTTTCATCACACCTGTGATGCAAAAAAGTAAATAAAACAATATATTTTCACAAAACACAAAATGGTCTAAATCAGGGATAACTTAATTTCATCATTTTCATAAAAGAAATCTCGGCGCGGCGCGGGGCGTGCGCCGGACCGCGCTAGTGCGACGTAATGTTGTATAAAAATCCTTAACGGCCTACTAGGACGTAATGATGCACCTACGGCCCGCATCACCGCAGCGTATTGGCGCACTTACCGAACAGGTGTGATGAAAATAAGTAAACAAGGCAGGAAATGTAACTCATAAGACATGCATCTAGTACGGTCATGGCTTGATTAGATTATTTGTTAAATTGAGATTCCCGAGAACATTCTCTATGCAAGTTTCGCAACTTATGAAACTTCTCCTCGGTACAATGCTAGTTGGGTATAATTTTTCATAGAAAATACTGTAAAAAAATGATTTCTTAAACTCACTGGTACATCCCAAGCCTTAATTGAGCTTACCGTGGGACTAGAGGTTGATTTGTGTAAGATATCCCAAGATTTATATTTTAGGTACCCACCAGAAACATGCCAACCATGTAATTGTTGAATCAAACTCCATCAATGCGGAGGGATGGTATAGGATTATGTATTAATGCTGTCAGATTAACAGCTCGTTTGCAAGCGGAGGATTAGCGGATATCCGGTGCCGATCTTAGGATAGAGCCTTGAAGAAAGCTCACCGCGGACTACTGCAGTGTTATTCACTGAGGAAACCGCCTTGCTGTCAGCGCTGCGGCAGCGTCGAGCCTAAAAATGGTATTCAATAATGTACTTTAAACGACACTAGTGCTTCGCGACGAATGCGGCGTGAGCTGGAACTACACTGCGTCGAGAGTTTGACGTTTAATGTTACGAACTTCGTATTTTCTAACGAAAAACAGCGACGAACTCGCCCACGACCTCGCTCACAGCCTCGATTCTTAATGTTAAATAAAACAGCTAGGATTTTAGACAAGGCGACAGCCTTGTCTAAAATCCTAGCCGTAGTATCCTAGTAGTATCCTAGTCGTAGTATCCTAGTAGTATCCTAGCGTAGTCCGTCGTGACAACGACGTCGAGCTCGTTGACGAACGCAGCGTCGAATGTGTGAATAAGAGAATAGCATAGCTGATGGGTCGTTCTCGGTAATTTCCCAGTGTTACTATGGGGAAAGTTTCCATTTACGGTGCTTTGCGGTGAAGGAATACATCGTGAGGAAACCTGCATGCACTTGCGAAGAAATTCAAGGGTGTATCTGAAGTCCCCAACAAGTCCTAGGCCAGCGTTGGATTGGGACCACGCAAAATAGGCACGTTTGTCGAGTTGCGGAAAAATGGCCAGAATACAACAACAACAACATACAACAAGTTTCCATTTGGGAATATTCTCCATAGTTCGGTAAGTTACCGGGGACGAATCATTTCTGCCACGGACAGAGTTATTCTCCAAGGACCGTTTTACCGCTCGGATTCGACTTTTTCAGACTTCGTAGCCGTAGTTTCAACAGGAACAAAATCGCCAAACCTTAATATCCTCTTCCATTACTAGTTCCTAAAAGGGCAAACAACAAAAGTCTTCCAGAAATGCTAGAATTATACCAAAGGAAAAATACCAAAGTTTACCAACGCAGGTACGGATAAACGCAGGTGGCATTGGTAATCTTCGGTAATATTCCTCCGTCCCCATTTTACCATCGGACTACCAGACAATCGGCACTCCGGCATCGCTTCATGGTAGGTATTCCAAAAATACGCATGAAGCGTTTCGCTTCGACTTTCCTTATGCGAACTGCCAAAGAGTGGAATGCCTTGCCCGAAACTGTGTTTCCGCAAGTGTACAATCTGAATATCTTGAAGGCAAGAGTGAATAGGTCTCTCATAGGTAAAAGTGCCCCACCGTAGACTGCATCATCACTTACCAGCAGGTATGATCGTGGTCAAACGTCTACCTATTATGAATAAAAAAAAATCGTTTGGTTCCTATATGAAATCTAATAATAGGGTGAATAACTGAGTGATTCAACCGCCTAATTTTGGTGGCATCATTTTTTCCGAAGTTTCCACTCGTTACAATGTGCTACTTTGTCATTTGAAGGAGGCACGGTACCTTATACAAATGACGAAGTATAACATTGAAACGTTTAGAAACTTCGGCAAAAATGATGCCACCAAAATTAGGCGGTTGGAACGCTCAGATATTCACCCGATAGGGATTTAAATAGACGTACATATACGTAGAGTGTTACTACTTAAACCGAACTAAAAAAAAACAATGTTAGTTGTTTCACAAAATATGACTGTATTCTTTTCAAGCTTGTCAATTATTATTCCTGCACATTGCGGCATTGCACTATCGTTTCTGTATACGTTTTTGAGGTCGCGCTACCCGTTTAGTTATTCCCAATAAGTATACTTGGGTACAAGGCCTTAGTAGGTCGATAAAAATCTATTCCGTAGCCCTTTCTGCTTAAGCATTGACCACAGCCTTACGAGTATATCTTCCTTCAACTACAGACCTCTCTTGTAGGATATCCGTTTCTTAGTAAGATTATTAATGGCTTTGAGAATGTTTTCATAGAATCGCGTAAGAGTCTGCACTATATTACTTATACGTAAGTTAGTCTATAGTCTGTTATTTTGAGTAGGTAAATATATGTAAACGCACAGTTTGTCGCGTTGTGACGGCAATG
This sequence comes from Thaumatotibia leucotreta, assembly GCA_025490895.1. Lineage (NCBI taxonomy): Eukaryota > Metazoa > Arthropoda > Insecta > Lepidoptera > Tortricidae > Thaumatotibia > Thaumatotibia leucotreta. The sequence continues at coordinate 44,243 of JALPQI010002591.1, forward strand.
AGAAAAAATACATTTGTCACCACCCCAAATATACTAAGGGATTGAAGTGTCACTGAATATTAGTTTACATATTCGTTTACGTAAAAATATTGATGGTATAGTTTAATTAATATTGTAATCAAGAAATATAAACTATTTTATCGGATTTTATCGCGTAGGTATATATATTATGCGCTTATAAGATATGCGATATAATCCGTTATTTATAATAGTTAAGGAGCGGAATTTTCATAGCGAAAATCTAACTGTCAGAGGGGTTGACCAAACTATTTTATCGAATTATCGATAATAAGGAATAATCCATTACCGGACTAAAAGACTATTCTGTAACATTTGACCTCGTAGATAAGTAACTTGAATTTCGATATTAAAACACATCATGACAGTGTCACATATGCTATTTATGTCACTTAAGTTTTTATAAGTGATACGAGTTTGTGAGCACGTGCGATGTCACAATATAAAAGCTTCAACGCCTGACATAATTTATTTTAATATCGAAATGTAAGTTACGTATAAAAGAGGTAAAACGCTATAGAATAATCTTTTAAGTTAGTAATGAGCTATTCCGTAAGTCGATAACATAGTTTAGTTAATCCCTTTGACAATTAGATTTTCGCTATGAAAATTCCGCTCGTTGGTAATAAGACTAATCAGCGAAGTGTACATGTTTAATAGACTACCTAGTTAAAAACTTGACCCAATAACGCCATAAGTGATTCACGAAACCTCAACGGACCTGACCTTTCTCGTAGCTAATCACTCTCGATTTGTTTCCCCGTCTCCCTGACTAAGTGGATTGGTCGGCCTTCGGCGCTCGGCTCTCGGCCTAATCGCGTTACGGGGCTTCGGTAATACCATTGGGACAATTGGATTTTTATAAACATGTGCGTGTAAATACACTTAGGCAGAAATGGTCAGAAATATCGGAGCGGCTTTGGTGCTCTTATATATCTGAACATGCACATATTTCACACACTACTAGCCATATACCATGAGTTAACATGTTTGTATCGGTTAACGTTAGGGTTTACAACGTTAAGTTAAAAAGTTTTATCAATTATAAAGAGAGGAACAGCAGTAGATTATCACCTTCGTAAGTTACCGCCGCTAACCGAATCCTCATCTAAAATCTGAATGTTTTTTTAGTACAGATGGTGCGTTTTTTAGGCTCTAGTGCGAGAAGTGTGTCATTTTACGTCAGGTCCAAAACTTCGGAGGGCTATCTGTACTGAAAAACGTCGTACGAGACACGTGCAAAAACGAAATTCGTAACTCGTGTCGATTTAAAACACTCCCTATCGGTCGTGTTTTAAAACATCGTCACTCGTTTCGATTTTCATGTTTTTCACACTTGTGTCCGTAATGTACTATTTTAAGAGCTCACGGACTAACATTTTCGTTCAGATTAGGGTTTTTTTGCGATTCAACTTATCAAATGCCAAAGACATTGGCCCTAAGGTTTGGCAATAAGCGAAGAAAAATACCAAAAACTTTCCAACATTCCCAATTTCGGAAACTTGTCTTCGGTACATTGCTAGGCTAGGTCGATTTGTGGAATATTGTTATTATCAAACCGGAATCAGAAAGGGATTTGAAAGTACTGTTGACACATCAAATGACATAATATTTACCAAGAAAAGAGTTGTTTTTTGATGTAGCGAGTGAATAATTAATCAATTGTCTGTAAGTATCTGCACGTCAATTATGAATATATGAATATATCCTAGATTGCCCTATTAGCGTTGAAAATTTCCGGATTAAATCCCGTTTCTTTCCAAACAGCTCGTTTTATTCCTGATTTTTTCGAAAAAAACAATGAAAATTTCCACTTTAATTTTCAACTCTAAACCAATGTCAATTAGGTCTAATTTTCACTTATACCACGAGAACGCGATGTCACAGAGGAAAAGTCAATTGAAACAGATGGCAAGGAATGACAGTGACAGTGACATTGATTGTTTCTGAAAATATCCGAAAAAAACGGAAAAGAACGAAGTTTTCATACATTCCCAAAAAAACATTTTGTTTTTTTCCGACATTTTTTTTTTTTTTTATACCACGTCGGTGGCAAACAAGCATACGGCCCGCCTGATGGAAAGCAGTCACCGTAGCCTATGGGCGCCTGCAACCTCAGGGTGTCACATGCGCGTTGCCGACCCAATAAAAATAACGTTGGCACAACAAAGTGGCTCCACTCCACCTGATCGTAAGTGAAAAGTAGAGCCCAAATCGCGGCGGCAACGAACAGGAGACAATCAGTAACCTGTTAGTTGCCACCGCCTTGCTGGCCCGCTAGATGCTGGTAAATACACCGGCTGACCCCGAAACACGGCAAACACGAAGGTAAGTCATTTCACGGGCGTTTACGCCGAATGTACGGTGGTAGCCAACCAGGCGGGTACTAGTAAAAATACCCTACCACCGGCTGAGAAGCTGGATACTCAGTATTTCCCTTAGTCGACTCCTACGACACCCACGGGAAGAGAGGGGCGGTGATATTTGTATTCTTACTCCGTCACCGCACGGATACGCTATGCCCTATACGCTATTGTGTCAACAGTTTTTTCGAATCCCATTCTAATCGCGATTTGATAATAGTCAATACGCAAGAATATCTGCAATGCAACCACGAAACACATTATTTCCGTGACTGAATGCATTTCCAAGCCACTGTTTGCTATATCAGAAGTGTCACACAGCTAATATAGTTAGCAACTTCGCACCTAGGTTCATATCCCATTAAGATCATCCTGCCATCTAGCAACAGCACAGTACTAAAAACAGTAGTGTAACTTGAAATAAACTCCTTAAATTGGCTATTTAAAGTTTTCTGATGGTATAAATAGGCTTAGGACTTTTCATAGCATATCGTGGTTCTAAAATCCATGGAGCCGCTAAGTGTAAAATTTTCGAAGTCAAAGTCAAAGTATACTGTAATATTAAATATAATTATTTATACCTACTGTCACATCGTTATGAATTAATTTTGATCGAACTTAATTATTTTTAAAAATCGAACTTGATTTCATAAAAAGTGCATACGAAATTAGTTATATCAGAAACCATAAAAGAACTAGACAATTAGGTTCAAGACAAACTAGAAAAAGTCTTAGATCGGTCTTAGATGAAAGTATCATGTTGTTTTTCTCGAAAGTTTCGAATCTTTCGTATAAATTACATGTAACTTCCAAACAAAAAAACAAAACTGACGTTTGTCGACTTATACGACTTAAGGTACACCCGGCTAAGATCGGATGACCACAATAACTACTGAAATATGTAGTAGTATATTATGCATGACGCCATTTCACCCCGCCCCTCTTGCTCTCGCTCAGCCGCATCAGTCCTGAGCTACGAACGTTTTAAAAAAACAGTGATTTTTTCGAGAATTTTTGGAGATTCCATCTTTAACAGGAAGCTATGCACCTCCTACTCCTTACTTTAGAGTTGAAATGAGATACTAGTCCGATCATAAGCCAAGAAGGTTTTTCGATTGGGGGTCTTGGAAAAAAAAATAGTGCAAGTTTGACTTTACGTTTACTCCTAAGCTATTCCTTGAGTGGCATCAAGTAAATTTATATTGAAAGCTTGATTTTTTTTATCACGTACATTACACATCTGCAGGTAAAAGTTAGTGAGAATAAATGTATGATTTTTTTTGTGAAATCCTTTCAACTCACCAAAAAATAGTCCGGTCTTACCCTTAATCTTAGTCTTATCTTTAAGTTCTTTTGTGTGTCAAAAATAAACGTCGTTAATGTCGTGTTCTCGAGGTATCGTGGTATTTCTTTATTATGGTACCTACATTATGTCATAGTAATCAGGGTTCTGATTAGGTATGAAAATAACACGAAAGAACAAAAATACAGGATCTTCTTTCGTTACTGAGCTACGATTCAACCTTTCGCATCTTTCAGTGTTTTACGAGTAAAATACTTTTTTTGCATTATTTTATTGAATTATGATACTCAGAATGTATTGGCTCTCGTACAAACACGTGATTTTTCATTTTGCTCAGACTAAATCTCAATATCAGTTGACTAAACAGTTTAAATTATAAATTATGATAAAATACTTATAGATTGGAATCATTAATCTATGCTCTATGTGATGTTAACGTGAAGTGAAGTCTATTTACTTCAAAGGTAACGTCAGTTAGGTTTCTTGTTCGGAAGTTACATGTAATTTATACGAAATATTCGAACCTTTCGAGAATAACAACATGATACTTTCGCCATGTTCATCACTATTTCCAATTTAAGACTTTTTCTAGTTTGTTTTGAACACTAATAGTCTAATTTTTTATGGTTTCTGATATAGGTAACTAATTTCGTATGCACTTTTTATGAAATCAAGTTCGTTTTTTAAAATTAATTACGTTCGATTAAAATTAATTCAGTAACGATGTGTCAGTAGGTATAAATCATTATATTTAATATTACAATATACTTTGACTTTGACTTCGAAAATTTTACACATAGCGGCTCCAAGGATTTTAGAACCACGATATGCTATGAAAAGTCCTAAGCCTAGGTATAAATATTATATTTTTCCCTGATAGCGGTCGTCTTAACGTTTAAGAAAATGCGGGTCATTTATTCTTTTGTCCTATAATTTGTTAACAATTTTGTTTTTAAGTGAGTGCATGAACAGAGACTAATGCTTTCGTCCGCAACAAGTACAATGAAATTGAAAGAAAAAAGAATGAATGACACGAGTGACTTTGACGTTGACAATTTTTTTTTCTTTGTATTGATTGGGGTCGAATGCATTAAACTCTATTCGTCCATATAACTGCACAAATGTCACCTCACTCACTTAAAAAAGATTATTAACCATTTATAGGAAATGAAAATAAAAGAGCCGCATTTTCTTGAACCTTAAGACGACGGCTATCAGGGAAAAATATAATATTCATACCTTCGGAAAACTTTACATACCCAATTGCAGCGGCTTGTAGCTGAAGTTTCACTTATAGTAGGAACTGGTGTTCTGCCTTTTCTCCGAACTTTTTTTGCCCGAATTTCATTTGCCAACCAACATTTCGCCGATGGTTCACTTTGACAACCAACTATTAGCAAATTTTGGTATGACAACGTTTCATTTGGCAGAATTATTATAAAACGGATTATTGTAATGACACAATGCTCTTAGCATACTAATCACTTGTTAAATCTTTCACTAGGCCTAACAACTATTAGACGAATAACGTTTCGTCCACGTTTCGTCAGTCTAACAGTGTCCTTTTCATATATGTGGCAACTTTTGACTTGAACTAAGTAAGAAATAGGTACACATTTAAACCAGTCGCCTGCTCATGTACTTGTATTAGACAAATATGAAGCTCATTCGTTAAAAAAAATATATATGCAGATTTCTTAACCTGTTTGTTGAAATCCATGTGTCTGAACTTTCTTTAAAAAAATACCGTTAAAAAAACATCTCACAGAGCCCAATTAGGTATGACGACGAGCGAAGCGAGGAGGAGTGTCAGGTTAAACTGTGACCTTACAGCGCGCGAGCCGAGCGAGCGAAGCGAGCGTGCCGCGGCAGCGGCCGGCGAAGCGCCAGAACCGACTGTTTTGTTATTCCCTCGGTAATGCGACCCCTCACCGGTTTTGTCGGTTTCGACTTTTTATTGCATAAAAACATTAATATAAAACCCTATGTAAGCTACTATTAAAAATCAAAAAAATACCTGTATAAAATTCACCCCAAATGGCAGTTACATCCTTGTAAAGTAAATTTATGACCCTATACCAAAAAAAAAATTGGTAATAATTAGTTAACTAAATGTATATTATACCAACTAAACCATAAACCACATGAAAATATGTATTACAAAAAGTTCCAATAAAAAACAAAGCCCAAAGATAGAATTGCCAACCATTTAGTTGGGAAATGAAACGATTTCATAAAATGCAATTGGAACATGATCATTCGGCGAAATGACTTTATGCGAAAAGTTGGTTGCGATGTAATATTCGTACAAACAATTTTCGGAGATGATTTAGAGAACCGTAGGAACTATAGTTAGCACATTAATTAGACCGTAGTTAATATAATCTGTGAGTCTATGGTTTATGTGACTCACACTGTATTCGTGGACTATACCGGGCCTAGCAAATCATTTGACACTTCGGCTTGCGTTTTTGATCTACATTGTAATTTCTAAACTCTGTCCGAAAGACACATGAAGTTAGTTAAAACCTCATCAGAATCGAAATTTAATTTACAATGCATATGAAGGGTCCACGAAAAAACATGTCCACTGTCCAGTGCTTAAAAAATCAGAGCAAATTCACACCTTATTCTGTTAAAAGTGAGGTGGTTTTTCCTTCTGTAATTTGAATTGATTAGACATGTTCTTTCCGTGGACCCAAGACCCTTCATATGCTCAGCAGAGCGCTTTTTAAGAGTAAAGTTAATGCACCGAAGGTGACTTAGATGAACCACTTCTCGCACTAGAGAAACGTTTTTTTCACTTAACATACTGCAAAACGATTTGATTGTGGTGTGTCATGCAATTACTCCAACTTATGAATATGGTGTGACGTAAACTATGTCTCTAGACTCCCTAGTAGGAGAAACCTGGCGGATAGTAATCTATCTTCGTCGTCGGAGTTGGTTATTGACAAAGGTGCAACAAGCCAGTATTTATTCAAGTTGACATTTCATCGTCATCATCATATCAGCCGTGTCGATTTAAAACACTCCCTATCGGTCGTGTTTTAAAACAACGACACTCGTTTCGGATTTCATGTTTTTCGCACTTGTGTCGTAATGTACTATTATTCGTGACACACAGTAAAAAGGACAAAGCAGATATGACAGTATACAAAAGAAAAAAAAAGTTACTTTTAATTGAAGATAGTGGGCGGTAGGGTAAGCGCGGTCAAAACGTGTCTAGAAAATAAATCAATGAAACTCAGCCAAGTTACTAGTTATGACATACCCATTAATTGAAGGTGGTAGGGGATGCGGGAGTAAAGCGTGCTGCTGCGAGTGCCACAACACGTGCCTTTTACGTAAACGGGCCTGTTGGCAACTCCATGTGACGGGATAAAGTGTTTCGTAACTCTAAACATACAGGTTGGTAACAGAATAATGGTTCTTAAAGGGCAAATCCAGTATCGTATTTTGATTAGAAATAGGTTGAGTAGGAAAAAACTTCTTTTCTGATAGACCAACTCCTAGTTACTAATATTTTAAGCACCTAATTGTAAATGTATTTCCTTCTTTCATATTCGACATGAGTACAGTTTTAATTTCCACCAAATTACTGATAAACAACTCGTTCTAGAAAATACTTTGAGTTAAATAAACTGTTATATTTACAGAATAACTACTTATTAAAATTAAAAGTAACTTAATTAAAACGGTACATAATGAATCGACTTTAGACATGAAATAGGCTCTTATGACAGTTTCAGTCTACTTCAAATAGATAAAGGTATCCATATTTTAACGACAAACATGTCTTAATGGCGTAAACTTATATTTAAAGTGCATTCATCCTTACTTGTCTTATCATGTAAACAAATACTTTTTGAAAACATTATCACACTTTTCTCTGCAATTATACAATAATCATCACGTCAAATGTTGTTCCATACTTTTAAAACTCGCAAAGTATTATAATCACTCAAAAAAGCACTGAAAAATATCATTTCTGTAAAGATTTTGGTCAATAAACGCTGTTACGGTTGGATAGCCTCCAAAACATCTGACATTGCGATGTCTAGATTGTCTATGTACTGTAATGTTGGCATGACAATATATCGATATTAATACTTAAAGTACAACTAGGGAAAAATTAAATTAAAATAAATTGCAATAATTTACCAAATATGTTGTAGTTGATTTCAATATGGTTTTGATATAATATTGTAGATACTAATTCATTCTCTTCCTGAAAGACGATGCAAAATTGATAATCTTCTATTTACGTAAGTAGTGAAATTATCGCTGACATTTCATTATATCGACATTTCTAATCACTAGTGATTGTCTTTGATCATCATCGACGTTTTGTTTGTTTACATGAAGACAAGTATGGATGAATACACTTTAATATTATCTTGACGTTTCGGGAATGAACCTTCCTGCGACCACGGGTGTAACGTCATGCCCGAAACGTCAGGATAATATTTAACGTAAGTTTACGCGATAAAGAGTCGTGTGTCGTTAAAATATGAGTGTTAATCGTGAAAATTTAAATCAGTGTAGGTATTAAATTTTTTACCTGGCTTACTGCATTTTAACACTGTCATTGCCAGCGAGTGCTACGCTTACTCGTAGCCGATCGTGTGATTTTTCCGCTTTGTAGCGAAAATGGACCTCCCACAGAGAACTCCCCTCGGGAGTTCCCCGCGCTCAATGTGGAAGGTAAAAAAGTGGATGCATACTACATGTAGTCCATTGTATCGAGGACGCTGGTAAGTATTTCTCTGCTGTATCAATGTGCTGATACGTCGGGAGGTCGGGACAGTCTCCAGCCCCTTGATATCGAGTTGCTTCAAAAAACTTGTTCTTCCATTAGAGCTTCGATTCCACAAACACTAGAGAAACTTATAACAACTTCCGGAAGTTAAAAACTCTAAAAGCGGCTTCCATTAATTTTGAACTCGCCACGAGTTGCGAACTTGCCACTTAAGAGTTGCGAAGTTTCCACACTCGATATTGACCGGGTGTGGGATAAGAGAAATAAAAGTTTTGAGTAAGTTCGAGTGGCATAAATTTATAGTTTAGCTGAAGAGTCAATTTAGTATATTTATTATATAACTGTACAATTATGGTGATCCTACATTATTTCTGTTATATAACGTTATAAAACAAAGTCTTGTTCTAACAAGGACAATGTCATAGAATACTAGAATGTCAAAGAGATAAGGTGATGTTTTTTTTAATAATTTAAGCTAATTACGCGGAAATTATACTTGACTTAAATAATATAAACTGGTTTGATGAATTAATGTTGTTACAAACAAATGAGGCGGTCTCTAAATTTTATAATATTATTTACAAGATTGTGGAGAAACATGTTCCCCTTTATAAAAAAAAGTTAGGATCTTATCCGAAATGGTTCTCTTTTGCTCTAATAAAAACATTAAAACGAAAGGAGAAGGTCTGGCTGAAGTGGAAGACTTATAACTCTCTTAGGGACTATAGCGAGTTCTCCCTGTTACGATCACGCTGCAAGTTATTAATGTCACAATGTTTCCGTAAGTATACAGATAACACCGAAACGGCAATGAAATCGAACATAAAGTCCTTTTGGGCGTATATATCTTCATTAAGAAAGACGAAGTCAAACTACCCACAAACTATGTTTCTTGATGACACTTTAGCTAATACCCCCAGCCAAATAAGCGAATTGTTTTCGGAGTTTTTTAGCTCTGTATTTGAATGTCAAAGCACTTGTGACGTAGAAGATTTAGATAAAGTAGAATGCTCACAGTCTGCCAACCTTATCTCTGACATTCATATTAGAGATGTAGATATTAAGCGTAAACTCCGCCAATTGGACACTAATAAAGGACCTGGACCGGATAAGATTAGTCCGTACTTTCTTAAAAATACTTGTCCTGCGATTGTTACCCCTTTAAAAATATTATTTAACAAGTGCCTCCGCGAGGGTGCATTTCCAGAATCTTGGAAAATGTCTCTTGTCACTCCGTTGCATAAATCTGGATCCAAAGCTCAGGTCAAAAATTATCGACCTATATCAGTACAATCTAGTATACCCAAGGTACTTGAATCTCTAATTCATGACGTTATCTACCCTCTAGTAAAAAACAATATTATACCCCAACAGCACGGCTTTATGAAAAATAAATCAACTTCTACCAATCTGCTTGTATACTGTAACTTTCTTTTCTCTTCCATGGATAATCGCACTCAAGTTGACGCCGTATATACTGACTTTCGTAAAGCTTTCGACAAAGTTGACCATGTACTACTTTTACGTAAATTAGCCTTTAATGGTATAAAAGGTAATTTGTTGAGATGGTTCGCTTCATATCTAGAAAATCGGACCCAAAAAATAGTCGTAAATGGATATGAATCACGGGAAGCGTGCGTGACTTCAGGAGTAATTCAAGGGTCGATACTGGGTCCCCTTCTCTACTCTTTGTTTGTCAACGACATTGCTAGCTGTTTTCGTAATTGTAATTTTGTTATGTTCGCAGATGATCTCAAAATATTTAAATCTATAAAAGAGCAAAGTGATTGTAATCTCATGCAAGAAGACTTAGATCGTTTCCACAATTTCTGCCTGAATAATAAATTATATTTGGCCCACGATAAGTGTATAAATATTACATTTACCAAAAATAAAAATATAATAAGATCAAACTATACCTTGGGAGGTGTGGTGCTGCAAAGAGTTTCCCATGTTAAGGATCTCGGAGTGACTCTGGATGAGAAATTAACTCTTGACCAGCATATAGCTACAATTACTTCAAAAGCTTTTCAAATGCTTGGATTTATTCTTAGGTCTGCTAAGCCCCTAAAATATTCCTCATCTTACCTTCTATTATATAAGTCGCTGGTACGTCCATACTTAGAATACGCTTCAGAAATTTGGAATCCTCTCTATGCGACGTATATTGATGCTGTGGAAGCGGTCCAGAAACGCTTCCTCAGAGCCCTCCACTTCCGACTAGCACGTAAACCTCTATCCTACGAAAAACTTTTGGAACTATACAAACTTAAAACTCTGGCTAGTAGACGTCATGCCAAGGATCCCAACTAGCAAAATTTCGTCATATAATCGTCGCGGAAACGTAACATATTCAGGCTTTTAGCTTATGAAATTGGTCATAAAAACGTAATAATTACGTTTATATAACGCGATTTGGGCCCATATTACTCAGCTTTTTAGCCATATAAAAGCCATTTAACTGAAACTGCCACCACTTATTAGTCATATAATAATCATCGCCGTGACCACTTTATAGCTAACTAGCTGTATAATAGCGACTTATATAGCTTTTACATGATTTTTAATCATATAAGAGCCATATAACCGTTGAGTTAGTTATTTATTGATCATATAATTGCTGCTTATATGCCAAATTTGTGGAATAAAAGTGTCCAGCGAAACTAAACAGAGGACGGATTGACAACTTGCTCGTGCATATAATTTTGTTAGTGCTAGCTGGTGTAAACAAAATGAAATCACTTAATGCCGTTGAGTATGTTTTGACAGAGCTATCTAAGTAATATATGACCATGTTATAATTGGCATTATAAATTCTACCTAATGGTGAAAATGTATTGCGAATACCACTTTACTGATAAAGTATACTATATTTAGTAGTACATAATGAACGCGCCACTTTAATTATTAGTTATTACAATGTAAATTAAATAAATATTTTTAATTATTACGAAGGAAACTACTATATGACATGTATACGATTAACATATCATATAACTGCTTCGTATTAGTTCTTATATAGCTAGTTTAGTGGTTTAAGCGCCATGACACCTACAGGTAGATACGTTAATCATATAAAAGTAACAGCTGATACCAAAAAGTTCTATAATAGCAATTATTTTTCCATTTACTCGAGCATAGGTCATATAAGATGTAATTATTCGACAAATAGTCAAGTAAGGGTCATGTAAAAGCAGGTTACTCAGCATTAATCTTATATGACTCTTTAGTCATAAAAAATGTCGAGATGCTGAATAAAACACTCTTATAAAACAAGATATATAATTAGCTGTTATATGACTTCATTCACAATGGTCATATAATAGCAACTGCGTTACGTTTACTCGACTTTTTCTCACAAGTCATAAGTCAGCCATATAAATTTTTGCTACTCGGCAAAAAAGTCATATAAGCGTTTTATAAATGTGTCTTTTTCAGCAACTTCTTATATGACTTTTAAGTCATATAAGAAAGTCGTATAAACGTGTATATGACATCTTATACGACTATTATGCTATTGCTGTATAAGTTGGTTTTATACGACAGGTACTGTGTAATTTGCGTTTATATGACTTTTATACGACATATTGCTGTATAAGCTGGCTTTATACGATAGGTACTGTGTAATTCGCGTTTATATGACTTTTATACGACTTATTAGCTGAGTAAGCTCGATGTTATATGACTGTTTTGCTAGTTGGGATGCCACTGTTATCTATAACGTTTGTACCGGTTTATATAATTGTCCTGAGCTTCTACATGACATAAGTTTCAAAGCCTCTTCTTACAGAACACGAACCATATCACTATTTGCCGTTCCGACGGCCTCGACTAATGCAGGCTTACGTGTGCCTCTGCGCAGAATATGTTGTAATTATAACAAACGTCTCGTCTCGGTTGACATATTTAATCATACACGTGCCGTTTTCAAAAGAAAAGTTACCGAAATACTGTAATGTAGTCTGTAATTGCTGGTAGCCTTATTTAAATTTAAATATAATGTTCTTGTGGTGTAGTTAGTTCTAATTTCTCTTTTTTTTTTCTCTTTGCTACCACTGCTGTGTTTTAGGTTAGTTGTTTTAGTCTAGTTTTGTTTAAGAACTGTTTGACTGATTTAGTTTTTGCCATCTTAACATTTTTCTTTTGTAAAACTCCTAGTGGGATCTGTGTTAGGATATAAGCTGTATCTTCCTTTGTACAATTTTCATTTTGTGTATATCTCAATTGTTTGTATCTGTTTTTTTCCCCAATAAATAAAAATAAAAATAAAATAAAATACCACGTCGGTGGCAAACAAGCATACGTACGGCCCGCCTGATGGAAAGCAGTCACCGCAGCCTAAGGGCACCTGCGACCCCAGGGGTGTCACATGTGCGTTGCCGACCCAATAAGAACTTGTACACTCCTCTTTTGAAGAACCCCATACTGTAGTCCATCGGGAAAACCTCGGCAGGAAGCTCATTCCACAGACGGACCGTCCGCGGGAGGAAGTTCCTCTGAAACCGCACGGTGCGCGACCATTTAGGTTGCAAGGTGTGAGGATGAGCACCCAGTCGGTGGCGAGCGGTGCGATGATGAAAAGTGGACGTTAATAATATATTGTAACGCCAAATCTACATTTGGCGTTACAATATATTATTAACGTCCACTCCAAACCCGGTTGGGCACCCTTACAATACAATACTCGCTAAATTGAAATACCATGTTGTAGTGGAGCCAGGATTCTGGAACCATTTTCGTGATATCGGCTCTCAAAGTCATAAAAAGTGTGTCTGTTCGTTTTTTAGGGTTCCGTAGCCAAAATGGCAAAAACTGAACCCTTATAGATTCGTCATGTCCGCCTGTCCGTCTGTCACACCCGATTTACTCGGAAACTATAAATGCTACAGTAACAAAACATGTAAACTGAGGGATAGAATTTTTTTTTACTTGTATATAAGCGTGTGTGGTATTAATAGAAAGGTCTTTGAAAATGATATGAAGGTTTATAAATCTCATTATTATTTAAGCAAATCGTTTTCGAGATATCAGCTCTCAAAGTCTGAAATATGTGTCCCCCCATCTATTTTTTAAACTACGCAATATAAAATTCTAAAAAAAATTTATGTTATGCACATTAATAAACTCTATCAACGAATTTTGGTTTGATTAAATTATCTCCTATAGTTTTTGAGGTAGGTTGATTTAACTGTATTTTTTTAATAATAAATTGATAATGGTACAGAACCCTTCGCGCGCGAGTCCGACTCGCACTTGGTCGGTTTTTTTAACCTAACGGAATAAACTTCAAAAAAAAATATGACGTCCTGTATGTTAATAAACTCTTTCAACGACTTTTGTTTTGACTAAATTATCTCTTATAGTCTTTGAGATTGATTTAATTGTAATTTTGAATTATTATTTGCTTACATTGGAGACGCAGGCTGAAATAATAGTTGCTACGGAACCCTTCGTGTGCTAGTCTGACTCACACTTGACCGGTTTTACATACTTACAATAGCTACCCAATGTAACTTGTAGCTTTATAAAGAACCCTAACCCAGGTGAAGGGTCGTCGGGTGTTTTATCGTCGCATTCAGGGGTCGACGTCCTCTGCAGACATCTTGGGATGTCTTTGACTGTATAAGAGGATTTTCCGGCAATAAAATACTCTAGCATCTTTATCGGTCTTTTTAGAAAGCTTTTAATAAATACACTTTTATTTTTTACAGATAATAAACTTTAGACATCATGTTTTAAAACATCGCTACTCGTTTCGAATTTCATTTTGCACGTGTCTCGTACGACGTTTTTTAGTACAGATGGCCCTCCGAAGTTTTGGACCTGACGTAAAATGAGCCACTTCTCGCACTAGAGCCAAAAAAAGGTACCACCTGTGCTAAAATAGTAGATTATACAGCAAGGGCATAAAGTGATCCATTTTTAACCGACGCAATTTTATGCCCATGTTGTACACTCTGCTTTTCACTTCATTTGCGAGGACAGTAAAACACATTTTCACTGCAATTTACACAACGAAGTTGTCATAAAGCGAAAGAAGAAAAATAATAACCGATACCCGCCAACTCATTTTTTATTTTGCATTTTCAACCTGTTTCAGTTGCTCGCTTCAAACATTTCGGAGCATTTTTGGACGATAATCGATATCTATTTAATGTGATTTACTAAATTTAATGACAGAAAATACATAATTCCAATATTGTACTTAATAAAAATAAAATAATATAACACGTTTTGTCAGCTATACCATTTTGCTGCTCAATAAAATTGTGCAATGTTTTAACTGTTAGCCTTAGAAAAAAAATTACTTTTATGCTCTAGACCATAAAATGCGATTTTATGTCGTCTACGCACGACATAAAGGTGTACTTTTTGAGCATGAGAAGTGAAAATGAATTTTTCGCCTTTTTTCACTGCTTAAAGTTGTTACACAAAAATGATAACGTTATTTTTTTTTCATTATAGACTCTCCATGTCTTTGCAATCAATGCTAACGTGAATTCGCATATCCAATTTGCGCTCCTTGCCCCAAGCTTTCATGTATGTAAGTCAAGTAAGTACTTGAATACAGTTCCCTATCGAACTAACAGGAACTGTTTGTCTTCAAGCTTCTTGAGGCAAGTTGACTGGCACGAGTTTGTTCAAGTGGAACTGTGCACTCCACATTTTAGGGCAAGGCAAGTTGTCGAGGCTTGTTTAGTTAGGTTATGTGGTTGCCTTGACGTTTTACCTCAATAATGTGACCTTAGTTTGATTTGAAACGGGATACTTACCATGTAAAATTTAAATGATTTTCTGATATTTCAGCACCTTTACAAATGCCATCTTCACGGAGTAACTGACGTGCTTTACCGAATATAATCCAGATACCGTTTTTTCTGCATACAAAATAACGGTTCTAATTTCATGAAATAACGGTTCTAGTTTCGTTCTTCGGTATATAAATTCTGTGTTAATTGAGTACTTTAAAAATATGATGTTGTTTCACATTTAATATTGAAGACTACATAAAGAGTTTAAAACATTTTAAAATATTAGGCTATATCGAAGTTTTTCTGAAACACCGGTTCAGACCCATCTAGTATTGTCTAAAGCATCGTGACAAGATACCCTTACAAAGCCACTCATGAGAATAAGATATTTTTAGAGGAAAATCTTGTAATAGAAACTGCTGAGTAAGGTCGAATACGTGTCTCGTTATATTTTGGTAAGTGTCTTATCATCTCAGATACTCAGATGTCCTAATGATGTGCAATTTAGATAGGAATAGGAATAACAAGCTTCATCATTGTAACTTTTTCGTAATATTTATGCTTTTTGGGAGAGTATTCAATGTAATGTGTATTATAAGTAGGTATTCAATGAGGATTATTCGACGTTTATGACATTATTTTTTCTTCCTAGTCGTGATTCTAAACAAAATTAATTCCACACAGCTGAAGTTTATAACATGCGTTTTTCTTCACAGTCATCAGTTCCACACAATCTTGTTTCTACCTAGTTGCGATTCTGCACAATACGTAGGTATATTACTACACAACAGACATTTTTCGCACGAGTTTTTCTTAACAGTCATTAGTTACACACAATCTTTTTTCTACCTAGTCGCGATTCTGCACAGTATTAATACCACGCAACATACATTTTTCACATTCATAATTTCCAGACAATATTGTCTCTACTTAGTCGCGATTCTACATCTGCACAGTATTAACCCATATACATTTTGAATCCTTGTGGTGACGGCAGTAAGAATACATTTGTCACCACCCCAACTCCTCCTGCGGGTGTCGTAAGAGTCGACTAAGGGATTGAAGTGTCACTTACCATTATTTAATAAAATATTGTTGATGGGCAGCAGCGTCATCATAGTGGACACATTACTGCGATCGCCAATCCGCTTGCCCAGCGTGGCGATTATGGGCATTTACCTCCTAATGCGTTTATACGCATAGTAATACGTCCAGCAGTGGACTATCATAGGCTGATGATGACGATGATTTTGAATCCTAATAGCAGTGAATAGAGATCAAAACCAAAGTGGCCATTATGGCTTCGTATGCATTATCTAAATAAGATACCTATGGTACCAGGCGCGCATGACCTTAGGCTAGCAATACAGCTTTTGGAACCTATCTTTGAAATGTTGTGGGTAATGAAAATTATATAATCGAATCGGTACCAGGGCAGCATAACTCACTTAAGTAAGTTATATAATTTTTCTGCTGCTGTGTGTACCGTCTGCGTATTTTTTTGGGCATCGGTCTGGGGGCATACCATGATGCGTCACTGCGATTCCGTACCGTCTCCGTTTTTGAGCATTGGTGCGGTCGCACCTTTAAAGGTTCCCACCTAGGGCTTGTCCATTAATCACGTCGTACTGTATAGGGGGAAGGGGGAAGAAGAAAAATCACTAATTATCACCATGGGGAGCGGGGATCATCGGACAAATCACGTGTAATTTTTTGTTACTCTCTGCTGAACAGCATTATAGCTAGTACCCCGAAAATGTCACCAAATATCACCATGGGGGAGGGAAGGGTCAAAAATAGGCCAAAATCGTATGAAACGTATGTGAAAAATTTCAGTTGCGTGGTAATAATATTGTGCAGAATCGCGACTAGGTAGAAAAAAGATTGTGCGTAACTAATGACTGTGAAGAAAAACTCGTGCGAAAAATGTCTGTTGTGTGGTAATAATATTGTGCAGAATCGCGCCTAGGGAGAAAAACGATTGTGTGGAACTGATGACTGTGAAGAAAAACTCGTGCGAAAAATGTCTTTTCTGTGGTAATAATATTGTGCAGAATCGCGACTAGGTAGAGGCAAGATTGTGTGGAACTGATGACTGTGAAGAAAAACGCATGTTATAAACTTCAGCTGTGTGGAATTCATTTTGTTTAGAATCGCGACTAGGAAGAAAAAATAATGACATAAACTTCTGATGATCCTTCAATGAGATCTTAATCTGAGAATCTTAAAATAGAAAAATATGTTCGAATGTTATGCTTGAAAAAAACCAAGTGCGATTTAAATTCGCATGGAAAGGACGCTCACGAATATTGTGATTTTCTATGATATTGTAAAATACTATCTGCTTCTGTTTCGGTTTCCTATCATCTATACGTAATAAGAACTATACGGAGCTATTTTCTGCAAAAGATTAAGCCCCATATTTTTATTTTCAGAGATCAAGCGAAATGTTCGTTCAGTTCATACAAATCATTTTTTAATTTTAATTCTTTTAATCATCTTACAATCATAAGAAATACTAATTATTATAGTACTAATACTTTTTATTTTTATTTATCCCCTAAAAGTAGTCCTCATATTTAAAATTCATTAATTTACGTTCCACGTCCACCGTTGGGTCACCAACCTACATTGTGTACCATTTTCAACTCAATCGTCAGGTCGGTCTGTGTAAATATCTAAATATGTCCAAAAATATTTATTTTATATTTTTGTCAGCCTCCGTAGCCTAGTTGGTATTTGGTAGTGACCTTGCCTACGAAGCTGGAGGTTCCGGGTTCGAATCCCTGCGAGGGCATTATTTGTGGATCTATTTATCACAAATATTTGTTCCTTGGTCATGGCTGTCTATGTATTTAAGTATCTATATGTATCTATCTATTATATAATTATATCGTCGCCTGGTACCCATATCACAAGCCTTAATTGAGCTTACTATGGGATTAGGTCGATTTGTGTAAGATGTCCCAAGATATTTATTTATTTATATTTATTTGTTTATAATCGGTCCAGTAGTTTCGGAGCAAATCGCCTGTAACAGAGGGACGGACAGACACGCGAGTGACCCTGTAAAGTGTGCCGTTCTTTCTTTTTGATGTACAGAACCCTAAAAACAGACTGAACAAAGTTTGGTCTCATTCAAATCAGCCTTAGACTTACGAAGCGCAGCGTAACGCTGCGATTAACGCATTATAAACATAAACAATCGTGCACTTACATAAATAAAATGCTTATTAAAATTGCCAATTATTTTCTAGCTTTCTGAAATCTCTCTTTACTGCTCATGACGAGTAATTTAATGGGTTCCTTTTAACGATGCAATCCTAATTTCACAAGTATTATCATAAAACCTTTTTAAGTCTCAGAGTTTGAAATTTCACCATAAAAGGGGCAGTTTTGTTAATAGGGAGAATTTAAGATTTTATCTTTTAAGGTTTTAAAAACCCATCATTTATAATATAAGCTTCATTTAACATTATAACAGCATAACGATTTTTAGAATTATATTATAACTAAAGGTGCGTTCAGACCAAACGAGTATTCGCTATTATATCTCCCACTACGAAATCAACGAATCACGTTTTTTGTAACGATCGAATTTTGTAGAGTAGGGGGTTTGAATAGCGAATGCTCGTTTGGGCTGAATGCACCATAAGGTGAGACTCAATCATTGAAAAATACTATCGAACCAGCTGGTTAGCCATGCCATTCTCCAATCATATACGATAAGCGGTAGGTAATAAATGTATGAGAATGACAGATTAGAACAAAAGGTCACGTGACCATTTTTAACCGACTTCAAAAAAAGGAGGAGGTTCTCAATTCGACTGAATTTTTTTTTTTTTGTTGTATGTATGTTACCTGATATCTCCGAGAATAGTGAACCGATTCTAAAATTTCTTTTTGTAATCGAACGTGTATTACGCCGAGATGGTCCCATTGGCACCAAGTTGGGGTCTGATGATGGGATCCTGGAGAAATCGAGGGATCTCTTCAAATGTTATAGGTACACGTATGGCGCTTTTGGTAATTTTCATTCATTTACAAGAATTTGCATTCAGAAAGTAGGATTTGAGGAAACCAATGATGGAAACAAATCGGGGATCTTTGAGAAATCGGTTGAAGTCGGTTTTTTAAATTTTTAATTTGGTGATTATCATACATTTATTACTTATCGCTTGTCGTATACGAATACAAAATTGTATCTTGGCTGGGCCTGCAGGCCTCATGTTATTTAGACGTAGTCCTTTGGCCGAGGGTGCTGGTGAAGAGGACCCTCTTAATGGGTCCATCGACTTAAATTACCCGGTTTGGTAAAGGTGGATTTACACCAAACGAGCAAATACTCCAGAAACTCCTAGCATAGCCCTCTCCATTGCCCTTTGGATGACTTTGAGCCTTCTTATGAGGCCCATTGTAAGCGGCCACGTTTCAGTACCGTATGTCATCACTGGCAACACACACTGATTAAAGACTTTCGTAATCAAACACTGCGGAATATTGGACGAAAATATGTGTCGTAGCTTCCCGAACGCTGCCCAACCGAGTCGATGACCTGGTGAAGGTCGCAGGAGTCCGCTGGATGCGGGTGGCGCAGGACCGGCGGTCATTGTGGCAATCTTTGGGGGAGGCCTATGTTCAGCAGTGGACGTCTTTCGGCTGATATGATGATGAGCAAATGCTCATTCTATTTCTAACCTCCACTCTACGAAATTTTGTGTAGCGAACCGCTTGCCCAGCGTGGCGATTATGGGAATCCTAATGCTATGCATACGAGTATAATTGACGGCGATTATAGGCATCCTCCTAATGCTATGCATATAATTGACAGATTGACACGTTCGACGCCGAAGACACAGCATCTTTGATGAAAAAAATCTGACTCTCATGCCAG
The DNA here is from genome assembly GCA_025490895.1 of Thaumatotibia leucotreta. NCBI lineage: Eukaryota > Metazoa > Arthropoda > Insecta > Lepidoptera > Tortricidae > Thaumatotibia > Thaumatotibia leucotreta. Next base: position 64,335 of record JALPQI010002591.1, read on the forward strand.
TGACACTGACGCACGTGTGTGATCTATAAATTATAAATATAAATAAATATCTTGGGACATCTTACACAAATCGACCTAGTCCCACGATAAGCTCAATTAAGGCTTGTGATGTGGGTACCAGGCGACGATATATATAATAGATAGATACATATAGATACTTAAATACATAGACTGCCATGACCAAGGAACAAACATTTGTGATAAATAAATACACAAAGAATGCCCTCGCCGGGATTCGAACCCGGAACCTCCAGCTTCGTAGGCAGGGTCACTACCAACTAGGCTACGGAGGCTGACAGCATAAAATAACCTTATTCCTACGCCACTACCATAAATTAAATGATTACTCCTGTTTTAGTGATATACAAATACGAACATTTAAGCCACAAATGTTGTGTCGCCGGCATAGGAGTACAATCTTTCTGGTCACACATGCGTGTCACTGGCATACGAGTACTATAAGATCATTTCGATCGGTTTAACATTTGCTCTTAAGATGCATTCAGACATTTCAGACCAAACGAGCATTCGCTATTCTAACCCTCTACTCTACGAAATTCAATCGCTACACAAAACGTGATTCGTTGATTTCGTAGAGTGAGGGATAGAATAGCGAATGCTCGTTTGGTCTGAATGCACCTTTAGTCAAACTTTACTCGGAGCATCTTAATAGGAGAGGCCTACGTCCAGCAGTGGACTGAGAGAGGCTGATAATGAATACCTACTTTCCTTTACTGTTTAAGCATGCCTCATCATCATCATCATCAGCCTATGAAAGTCCACTGCTGGACCTAGGCCTCTCCTATTAACAATGCGTATAAACGCATTAGGAGGTAAATGCCCATAATCGCCACGCTGGGCAAGCGGATTGGCGATCGCAGTAATGTGTCCACTATGATGACGCTGCTGCCCATCATCAATATTTATCAAATAGTAGTCAGTGACACTTCAATCCCTTAGTCGACTCTTACGACACCCGCAGGAGGAGTTGGAGTGGTGACAAATGTATTCTTACTGCCGTCACCACACGGCACGGCATGCCTCAAACTGTATTAATCTAGAATTTTCTTTCACAGATTCGCTTCGAAGATGTCCCGTTGATTCTGCCAGGCTGACTTAAACTCTGCGCCATGACGAAAAGGTTCGAATTCAACTGGCAGATCCCGGTGCCTGAGCCATTGCTGCAGGTAACAATTTTTTTATAATAATATAGATACTTAGTCATATTTTAACAAACGGATCTTAATCGCGTAAACTTATGCCTTTGATGCAATCTTGAGATGATCACGATAATTGAGATAACGTTAAGTATTTATATCGCGGAAGAAATAAAAAACGGAAAGTGAATAACTGAAATGGAATGCTGGAAAGAATTTCGTCTAGACTGGACGAAATTGGCTATTTTCCTAAATAAATATAATGAATCCATCAATCAGGTAATCATAATTCGTAAAATGTCCAATGTCAATATGGACTCAATTGAAGAAAAATGCGAAAATATAGACAGTCGAAGTGCTACATGACATCACAGACTTGAAATTATTTTCGATTGTGATTCTGATTTGTGATGGATTCCTCCATTGCACTCTCTTTGATCCTTTATTTATATATTACGTTTTTAAGTCGAAAAGCATTTTTGTCGCGTGAGTAACCCTTGTAAAGTATGAACTATACATTTATGAATATGTCTCTCGAGAGTTTTGTTATTAAGGCATTTTTCATCACACTTGCTGTCTAAGCGCGCCATTGCTTGCATGCATAACGGGAGTAATAGAAAAGTGAAATTCCCTAGCGAGTAATAGAAATGTCAGTACGTCATTTAATAATATTTTGTCTTAATGTTTTTTTGTCGGCGAGTGTGATGAAAAACATTGTATGCATCACGATCGGTAAGCGGAATACTAACTCGAATCATTAAAATCCCTCCGCCTACGGCGTCGGGCTTCTAACACTCTCGTTAGTAATTCCGTACTTACCTCCCTTGATGCACAATGTACTATTTTATTTTTATTTTTATCTAACTGACTAAGGATTGGAAATATTGTATTTGAAATATTTAGTAAAGCACACATTGAATTGATCACATATTTGTTTACCTTTTTTTATGCCCATACATCTCTCGTGCCTTCACTTTCCAAACTGTATTTCGGTCAGCTCCAAAAATATGTAAACGATAGTGACCCTTATGCCTCTGACATACGATCTGAAACGTATACATATTATTAGACGCGACTGCACGGATAGTATCCATCAAACGAAATGTTTACGTTGGCTTTGCGTTTAATATTAACCAGTCAGGTTTACGACGCCCTTACTACGTGACGTATAGTCAGGCGTACACTGAATTTCAGTTTGAAACTACCGTGAGATAAGGTGGAAGTACTTGTATTAGTTGTTGAAATAAAAGATATTTGTTCGGTCTTCGTTTATATATTTCTGTTTTATGTTCTTATAAAATATTCGTACAGTTAGTAATGCTTACAAGTCTGCTGCTATTCGTAATGTGAAGGGGGGCCGGGGATTAGTGGTGTGACATCTGTCAAGATTTCTTAAGCCGCCTTTACACCACCATATCAAATGGCCTGTTCACACTCTACTACACTAGGTAGAGTGGGAACAGGCCATTTGTAGGGTACTAGTACCCGACGCTGAAAATAGCTGTAGCCGAAAATATCTGAACACGTCTCTTGGGCGACAAAATAATAGACAAATAAATATATATTGGGGAAACACCTATACAAATCGACTAAGTCCTATGGTAAGCACAATTAAGGCTTGTGATGTGGGTACCAAGCGACGATATACAATACATATGTGATGATTTCGCAATATAAAATAACAAACTTCTGTTTTAATGTAGAAAAACATTGTGTACACGAGTCCTAATATATTTTCAGTCTGTGAATATTAATTTACCATTGTGTAAAGTAGTCTTTATAATTAAAAAAAAATAGGAATTAATGTCATAACGTGCTGGTTGAAAAACAAAAGAAGAAAATTGGGAGATAAAGAATTGAAAATGAAAGAAACGGATCGCTGAAGATTATATCTGTATTAATTTAACAAGGATATTAAATAAACATGTAGAATACTGTATAACTGGATTTGAATTTATCAAAACTCGGAAGTGGGAATAATCTGCGAGCCAATAAGGTAATTTATATCATTTGTACTAGAATTTTTGTGCACATGAATAGTATATAGTATAAAGGTACATTTTCACTGATGTACTTAATTTAAAGAGTACCAACAGTACTTTTATAATTACTTTATTAATCCCTAATTGCATGTCCTTGATAAAGATTTATTTAAATTTGAATTCTGACATGTTGTCAATAGAGTCGATAATACATGATGGATATATACATCACTATGCATTTAATGGCTAAAGAAAAATATACGATTTGCTTAGTGTAAAAAGTACTTTCTGTTTGTAATAACGAACGACCGATCTGTTCTGTTCTTAGTAGCCGTGCTTGCGGACACAGCACGTTCTGAATACGAGTTAGACTAGCCATTTTATTTTCTCTTGTATGAGCAAATATACAACTCTGCAATTATTTATAATAACATAAGAGTAATATCTCGTTATACGGCTTATTATTATATTATAATCCGTTCATCGTTACATAGAAACATAATCGAACAAAATTCAACCATTGGCAAATTTTATTACCTCATTCTCAAAAATCGTAGAAATATATTATAAATTAAGACTTTAATATTTATTTTGGGGGGATAAAGCTAGACTAGATCATACAAAATAATATTATGTTACATATGACTCTTGACATATCTAAAGAGGAATCGAGTACAGCGTCAGCAGAGCTGTAGATCCTTTGGCCTGAAAAAGAACCACAGCCAAAGCAATTCATTCCACCGACTGCAAACGATCAAGCGGCTGCCGGCTTCACGATAGATGAGAAAATTAATCCATAATAGAACAGAACAACAAAGGAGAGGTTGATAACGTGTGTTAAGGGAGTGCAGATAATAGGAAGTGTATAGTTTAAGAATTTAATAATGCTTATGTTCGACAAAAAAAAAGGGCAAACAAAATAATAATATTTGTAACAGTGCATAATACTAATTAAAAATTAAAAGTAATATAAATATTATAAGTGGTAAATTGTAGTTAATTCTTGCATTCGCTAAGTAGTTTACAACAGAGTAAAACATTATCTAAGAGCCAACCTATAGGGATTGTTTCAAAACGATTATTCGAACATTGTTTAATTGATGTAGGTAAATTATTATATATTCGAATAATGTAATATAATATCCATTAGTTTTACTGTTGCTTGATACCATGCTAATTTTGTAAATTTCCGCCTCATTCACGGGATTCAAAAATATTGTACAGTGGTTCACTGGAGATTCAATGCTGTTTTGTGACCGAAAATGTAAAATAGTTGGTCATGACATCATTATTTGTATTAAGCTTGAGATATATTATTGTGTAGTGTCTTTATAAAACTTATGAGAGTACTAAAACCATAATTACCTTGAAACTCTTTAACCCTTTGAACGCCAAGACCACAAAAGTAGCCGTGGGTTGTGAATGTTGTAATCATCGAGTATGCTGTCAAATTAGTCGTCTTGCTGGTGGCTTATTTTCGTTGTTCATTAGTAGACATATTGGCGTATTTATCATATTTTGATGCTAGATGGAAGGCGTTTAAAAGGGTAACAGCATATTGAATTTTGTTCTTATTACCCTTTTATTGGCAGAATTTAAAACAAAAATCGTGCGTTCTAGCCTCCTCGCCGTTGTGTAGAGCAAAAAATTCTGTATTTAATAAAATTACAAAAAGTTGGTAAATAAATATGTATTTTATATACACTGCCAAGTAAAGGGTTAACCGTCTCGAATTCTATCTTCTGATCTAGTGCTTCCAAATATTCGAATACCTCATGCCGTATTATTCGAATACTGAATTCAGCAGAATATTCGGATTGGAAGCCCTAATCTGATCAAGAGATTTCATTCACTACAGCTAAGTACTTTTAAAACATTGTAATCTCGTATAAAATGCGTACTATATATCGCAGTCTTATATCACAGGTATTGCCTTTAGAGCAAATGATTACTGAAAAGTAAAATCATCAACCGAATGTGATGATAGATTTTGTTATAATTTATTATTAAAATTAAGTTGTTGTTGTATGTTAGTCTACAAAAAAAATCAGATATTTGATTAAATCTGATTCATGTCTGAATTTTTTGTCGTAGAATTTTACTTATGTTATTTTGTGTCTACACCTAATATATGTCTAAGAAAATATTAGGCGGTCTGTACGAGTCTTATGTTCACGTATGCACCAGGAGTTGCACTCGTACGGATGGCCGAATGTGATGATTTCGCAATATAAAATAACAAACTTCTGTTTTAATGTAGAAAAACATTGTGTACACGAGTCCTAATATATTTTCAGTCTGTGAATATTAATTTACCATTGTGTAAAGTAGTCTTTATAATTAAAAAAAAATAGGAATTAATGTCATAACGTGCTGGTTGAAAAACAAAAGAAGAAAAATGGGAGATAAAGAATTGAAAATGAAAGAAACGGATCGCTGAAGATTATATCTGTATTAATTTAACAAGGATATTAAATAAACATGTAGAATACTGTATAACTGGATTTGAATTTATCAAACATATATGTAGATACATATAGATGCTTAAATACACTGTAGTAGTAGAAAACTAGAAATCCCTTAATTGTTCGAACATAGAGGAATGCAATGTTGTGCAACGGGCTGCACATTTTCCATCTGATTGCATTGTGATCATGTAACCTAGATAGCTATTGTGAGCATTTGAATGTGGCTTGTCGTATACCATACTGGGTTATTTTTTCATCAGTACAAATACTCTAGGGAGTGTATAAGTAAGTCATAATGAACAAATTTTACTATGGGGCCGAACCTGAAATCGCGAAAAAAAAATCAGCTGTTCCATAGAACTTGTCGACTCATGGTCGTCTGAAATGTATGAAACAGCTGTTTTTTTTTTCGCGATTTCAGGTTCGGCCCCATACTAAAAGTTGTTCATTTTGACTTACTTATACAGCCCCTAGAGTATTTGTACTGGTGAAAAAATAACCTTGTATAGGTATATCGGAGTAATCTCAAAAGGACCATGGGCAGATTTGTTCTTTTTTTATGTGAAGGTAGACAACTGAGCTCTCAGCCCACCTGGTGGAAAGCAGGAACTGAGGCTCATGGACATAGCGATCAGAAAATCGCCTATGCGCTGCCTACCCTAAGGACTGAGGTGGATTGCCTCTATGCCAGTAATTACACCGGCTATTTTACCCCCAAACCGAAACACAGCAGTGCAAACACTGCTATTTAGCAGCTGGTTAGGTATCAGGGCGGACCCTGCATGAGGTACCACCAGAAAAAATGGAGAATGAATGGAAATTTGTATGGAGAGTGGACCAAAAACTAACAGAGCTGAAAGTGGTGCCATTAAATAGGTCATCATCATCAGCCTATGATAGTCCACGGCTGGACGTAAGCCTCTCCTATTAACTATGCGTATAAATGTATTAGAAGGTAAATGCCCATAATTGCCACGCTGGGCAAGCGGATTGGCGACCGCAGTCATGTATGATGATGACGCTGCTGCCCATCATCAATCTTTTATCAAATAATGGTTAGTGACACTTCAAACCCTTAGTCGACTCTTACGACACCTGCAGAAGGAGTTGGGATGGTGACAAATGTATTTTTATTGCCGTCACCACACGGCAATTCCGTTAATCGTTAAAATATTATTGATAAATATTATAATCACGAAAGTTGAAATCAATACAAAATTAATGATATCTGTTTATTATTAATTAGTAGGTATTAATTAACAGAAAAAAAATCTACGGACGTGTTTCACACGGAATAGATAGGTATGGCATTAGTGATGTTGCACGCTCAAATATCATTGAACACCAAGACTGCTCCGAAGTATCTGATGGCGGGTGTTCGCTCCAGTTTCTGAAGAGCGATCAATCATACGCAAATAGCCGATCGCTTGAATCGGATACACATCTCAATCGATTCCAAAATAATCGCAAGCGCACAGATTGAGCAATAAGAGCAATGCATTCGTGTAACTGTACACCAATCGTCAGTAGAATCTAAAAAAATGTAGACAAACCTAATAACTTGCATTATTTCATAATCACTTTTCTTTAGAACACAATCTTGGTTTCATTGCGAACTTAAAATCTTAGCCTTGTGACATGTTTTGTAAAAACACTACTAAATATCAAAAACCAAGATTGTGCTCTAAAAGCACTTGATTATGAAATAATGCAAATTTTCAGGTTTGGTTACATTTTTTTCTACTGCCGGTGCTTATATATTATTATATTATATATTATTTGAATTAGTGTTTATGTTTATACTGTGTTGGTTGTTGAAGTGTTTAGTAATAAACAGGGATCGGAACTTTGGGTGCAAAACCTTAACAAAACTATAAAATTTACATAATTGAATACTTCAGGCAATAAAATTACGAATATTATTGAAAAATCCGTATCCGATGTTATTGCCTATCTCGGAATCATGAAATTACAATTTGAGTGTTTAGATATGTGTATTTTATGGATATAATGGGCATTTTCACTTTTTGGGTCACCCATTTAGCGCGAAGTTAAAAACCTTAATTTCAGTCTGCTTTGTAACGACAATGCACAAAATTTCGATAATAACTCTGTTTTGGTGTTCATTTTACAAACTATAATCCATATTATAACATAAAAACGCCGATCGGGCTTAAATTCCTGAAGTTATTGTACTTAACTGTCGCATGTCGTTACAAAGCTGACTGCAATTAAGGTTTTTTTAATTTCACGCTAATTGGGTGTCCCTAAAAGTGAAAATGCCCTAATGTGCTCTTTCGTGTCCACTTGACAAGTTTTGTTAACGTTTTGCACCGATAGTTCCAATCACTAGTAATATAATACCGTATTTTTGCCTTCACAGTAAACGATGAGCGTCCGTTGGCTCGTTGGGTCGACGATATTCGTAAGATTGCGGGACACTTCTGGGTTAGATTGGCTCAGGACCGAGATGAGTGGCGTACTAGAAGAGAGGCCTATGCTCAGCAGTGGGCGATATATGGCTGAAATGATAAATAAATAAATAAATAAAATATAAATATTTTTGGACATCTTTACACAAATCCACCTAGTCCCACGGTAAGCTCAATTAGGCTTGTGACGTGGGTACCAGGCGACGATATATATAATAGACAGATATATATATAGATACTTAAATACATAGACAGCCATGACCAAGGAACAAATATTTGTGATAAATAAATACACAAATAATGCCCTCGCCGGGATTCGAATCCGGAACATCCAGCTTCGTAGGCAGGGTCACTACCAACTAGGCTACGGAGGCTGACAAAATGATGATGATGATGATGAGTAAACGAGGGCTCGATTCCGCCCTAACTAGCAGTTAAACACATTGTCATTCGTGTTACAGCGCTAAATGGCGGAATAACGGCCATTTTACAGTGCTAGGCGCTATAAAATTCTTCTATTCGCTATTTTAGGAGGCTACTGACAGCTCTGCAGTTTTATCTCAACGAACGTAATGACTTTACAGTTTAAATTCTTTTACATTCTCTGTTTCGGCATCAGTAGTAGATAACAATTTTTTTCATCACACTTGCTGTCTAAGCGCGCCATTGCTTGCATGTATAGCGGGAGTAATAGAAAAGTAAATTTCCCTAGGAACTAATAGAAATGTCAGTACGTCATTTAATATATTTTTATTTTTTTGTCGGCAAGTGTGATGAAAAACATTGTATGCATCACGGTCGGTAAGCGGAATACTAACTCGAGTCATTAAAAGCCCTCCGCCTACGGCGTCGTTCTAACACTCTCGTTAGTGATTCCGTACTTACCTCCCTTGATGCACAATGTACTATTACGTACTAGGTATACATATGAAGTGTTTTCAAATTAGTTACACTGATACGTTGGGGTATGCATGTGTTCATGATAACGAACCACTTTCCTTATGGGACTCATATCGAAATCTTGAAAAAAGTTAGCCTCCGTAGCCTAGTTGGTAGTGACCCTGCCTACGAAGTCGGCGAGGGCATTATTTGTGTATTTATCACAAATATTTGTACCTTGGTCATGGCTGTCTATTAGGGTGTCCCTTATTTTACGAGTTTTAGAAAATAATAACGCATACCCCCTAAATCGGTTTCTTTTACCACAAAACACACTGAAAAAAAAAATCTGTTCATTTCTGTAACTGCAACCCGTGCCGACTTTCATACCATTTTCCTATACAATGTATGAAAATGACCAAAAATTTTTTTCAAACTAAAAGAGCATTCGCTGTTCTAACCTCCCACTCTACGAAATTCGATCGGTAAACAAAACGTGATTGGTTGATTTCGTAGAACGGGCGCTAGAATAGCTAAGTTCTTTTGGTTTAAACGCACCATAAGATGTCCCAAGATATTTATTTGTTTATTTGTGGACAGTTATTTTATTTCATTGTGGTATCATTAATTGTCTATATAGTTAGCAGAATCTATCTATACATTTCTCCGTATTGATCTCCGATATCGGACCATGCAACATGAAATACCTCTTAGTCCCTCTAGTGTATACACTTACAGGTTTGTATATTCCTAGCAATCTCGGGATTCGACTAAACGTACTTAATTCGGAACAATTGTAACGTCATAAACAGTTTTACTGCGGGACGTAAAACGCTTTGTGCTTTACGTTAAATGCGATTGCGAGATTCCGTATTCACTCGATAAATACAGTTTTATTCCTTTAATAGAGCGTTGGTATAGTTAAAGGCAAAATGAGGTGTAGGTATTTAAAAATACTCAAAATTATGTCGCAGTGTACTTTAATTCTGTGTAATAAGAACGTCGTGATATTGGATTCTTTCGATACATATTTTTAGACTTTACTGTACTAACATTTATTCATATACAGCCGTGTGGTGACGGCAGTAAGAATACATTTGTCACCACCCCAACTCCTCCTGCGGGTGTCGTAAGAGTCGACTAAGGGATTGAAGTGTCACTGACCATTACTTGATAAAAATTGATGATGGGCAGCAGCGTCATCACAGTGGACACATTACTGCGATCGCCAATCCGCTTGCCCAGCGTGGCGATTAGGGGCATTTACCTTCTATATAATGCGTCTATCTATACGCATAGTTCATAGGAGAGGCCTACGTCCAGCAGTGGACTATTATAGGCTGATGATGATTTATTCAATAATCAACAAATAAAAAATAAAAACTGACTCCAACCAATTTCTCTAAGATCCCATTAAGTATCAGACTCCGACTTAGTTCCGAGTGCCGACGGGACCGTCTCGGAGTTATACCCGTTTCGATACCTGAAGGTGCATTCAGACGAAACGAGCATTCGCTATTCGAGCAGTTCTCTTTATTTTTGCCACTAAAATGAAATATGAAATTTTAGGTAAATTTTATACTATTTCTACTCAGAATCACAAGCCGATTCCATTTCCGTCGAAAAAAAAAGTGTCCCATGATTTTTTTTCCTATTGTGTTACTATTTTCCATACACCTTCTATGGCGGTAACACAAGAGGATATTCGAAATATGTATGAAATTTTTGGGACATTTTTTTTTTCGCCGGAAATGGAATCAGCTCGTGATTCTGAGCAGAAATAGTATAAAATTTACCCAAATTTTCATATTTCATTTTAGTGGCAAAAATAAAGAGAATTGCTCATTCTATCCCCCACTACGAAATCAACGAATTACGTTTTGTGTAACGATCGAATTTCGTAGATTAGGGGGATGCTCGTTTGGTCTGAATGCACCCTTACGATCGAATTTCGTAGAGTAGGGGGTTAGAATTAGAATAGCGAATGCTCGTTTGGTCTTAATGCACCTTAAGATGAGACATCGAGTAACACACCTACATTAAAAAAAAACAGTCGAATTGAGAAGCTCCTGATTTTCTGAAGTCGTTTAAAAAATATTTAGGTACTACTACTACCTCTACTTACTGTGGGCAATTTTGCCGCGGCCGTTCATTATCGTCTGCGTAACTTTCTGTGCGTCTCGCTAGTAAATCTAGAGAATAAATAATAGTAAAATCTAAAGAAAATGTAAATAAATATGGCTAATAAGTAATAACTAGCATGACGTCTTTGACACATATCGTGAAACACGTTTGCAGATATATTTTTTCATCACACCTGTTCGGTAAGTGCGCCAATACGCTGCGGTGATGCGCACCGTAGGTGCGTCATTACGTCCTAGTAGGCCGTTAAGGATTTTCATACAACATTACGTCGCACTAGCGCGGTCCGGCGCACGCCGCGCGCCGCGCCGAGATTTCTTTTATGAAAATGATGAAATTAAGTCATCCCTGATTTAGACCATTTTAGAGTAGTTTTGTGAAAATATATTGTTTTATTTACTTTTTTGCATCACAGGTGTGATGAAAAACATTGTGTGTACCACGGGCGGTACAAGAATTATGAACTCGTGTGAAGTAAAGCCCGCGCCTTCGGCTTGGGCTTTACTTTCACACTCGTTCGCAAATTCTTACTTGCCGCCCTAAATACACAATGTACTATTACGTTAATACTAAAAAATATCAATAAGTTTAACGAAAAATGTATGTGAACGGTTTAAGATCTTAAGTTCGTAATAAAACCAAGATTGTTTTCTAAAAGTATTATGGAATAATGCAAGTTTTTACAATTGTTTAAATATTTATTAAATTCTATTGACGATTGGTATCTATACGAGTACCTATTGATACGAGCAAAGCAGAGGCAGATAAAATAAAGGCACAGGCGCTAAACACAGTACTCAAATTACGCGTCCAAAGGAAATCCGTTCAATATCGACGTGCCTTTAATTAAGGCACCTTACAAACATGCCTATTAGTGGCCTGAAACATCACATGCCCACTGCCTACCATGCCTCAAATTAACGCGGACTTACTAATCCATCCCGCTCTTGCGTATTGGTGAGAGAGAGCCGAATAGAAAAGTCCTCGTTAATAGGCTCATGGTACGGCTACCGAGTCAAAGTTTATTAGCAGAGAGTAGTCCATCTTCAAACATGGGCGGAGCGCAAACAAGTGCTTTCGAAACGCTCAAAGGCATGGTGCCCTGCGGGCTTATAAAGGGCCTTTGTCGAAATCCTCTGCCTTTGGAGCAGCTACAAAGCTTTTACAGGCTTTTATTTACTATTTGTTCCTTAGTTCAGTAAACAACTTTCTAACCTTCAAATGGATGAATCAACTTATGTCTGTTATTGCCATGATTACGATCACTTCAGTCACGCAGATTTTATGCAAAAATTATGCAAAAGTGCGCCTTGTAGCTTGTGTAGCAATGTACAAGTTGCAGAAAATTCTCAAAATTGCGGGAATATACTCGGAAAGTTCCGGGAATTTTCATGAGAATTTAAGAGTAAGTTCTCATTAAGAATGTTTCCATGAGAACTTATAAAAATGTGTTATAAATAATTGTTTTAAATCATAAATAAGAAAACAAGGCAGTAAATATGTATCTAGTACGGTCTTGGCTTGATTAGATTATTTGTTAAATTGAGATTCCCGAGAACATTTTCTATGCAAGTTTCGCAACTTATGAAACTTCTCCTTGGTACAATGCTAAGCTTATGTAAATGTTTAGTGATGGCACAGCAAATAACACGCGCGCGTGCACGCCACGCAAGCGGTATGCCATCTAATATGACATTTACATATGATACAACGCGCAGACGCACCTACTACACAGGCTTAGCCTTAAACACACGTTTATTGCCATGGTTACGGTCGCCTGAGTCACGCTGGTTTTATGCAAAATTGTGTTACTTAAACTATGCAAACATACATTTTTCTGGTGCTACTCTAATAAGCCCTTTCCTTAATGGGCCACGCACAGACATGCACTACATGCATGTTTGCCTAATTTAAGAAGCATAATTTTGCATAAAACCAGCGTGACTCAGGCGACCGTAACCATGGCAATAACAGACAGAAAACAGTTGATTCACCCATGTATTATGTCTGACCATAGCTCAAATTTAATACTTGTAATACCTTGTCACCGCGACAGATCTATGTCATTTAAAGTCCTCATTCTTCATAACTTACTAATTAGAATAGTTTAATTCCTCAAAGGTAAACTACTGTGTTCTATACAGCCTTTGTCTCAATTCCAATTAGTTCCAGCGCTGATACTGTCGCCTTTTGAGAGCGAAGGTGCATTTAACTAATGAAAATCACTGCACAAAGGGTTCAGAGGCAAGGTGCAAGAGGAGATATGACGAAATTTACCTATTGTTTACGGATTAGACACTGTAGCCGTATAGCGAAGGCTCGGGAACCTTGTCGAAGTGACGTTATTAAACATATTGGAAGCGACTTTTACTACTTTTGATTTTGACATGATTCAAGAATGGCCACCCTTGGCCAGATGGTTGAGTGTATCACGAGTTGCCGACTATCCATCCTGCTTGTACTCTTAACTTGTTTTGTACGATGAGGGTTTTCCCACAATATGTGTCTGTAACAGATGTGCTTACCATAGAAAAAATCAACTGCGAAAGACTCTGGTTGCCACGGGATTTGAACCCGCTTCCTCTGGATTGCCGGTCCAACGTGCTTCCAATTACACCAGACGACCTTCCGTCGATCACAGCGAATTTAGTCAATGGTATTGTGAAGCTATTCACTAGCGACATCTGTACTTAATGTTTCGAAGGTACTACAACCTTAAGCCACTCAAAGACGTGTCTACCACAATCGTCCGCAAACTCGACAACTCCCCGTTGCGTTGATATAGAGAATGAGGGTTTTCTCGAAAACCTATGCCACTAGTTAGCGCCACGTAGCCGTAAGGTCCCGCTAAGAAACACAATTATCTAGCCCCAAAGAAAAACTAACTAGAAGATATTTTTATTTTTTTATATAATTTTATTAACTCATACAAAACATTTGAACACGAAACTATAGGCGATCTGAGAATGTAGACAAGTTTCTGGACCTGACGCCTGACGCCCTGGTGGCGGCAGCACTGAACGTCATTTCAGAAAACCCTCATTCTCTTAGACTATTTATTCGCCGACACAGCAGTGTGTATAGACAGCAGTCGACTATAAATATTGCTGACACGGAATCTGTATCTTTTGTTCGTTTCTTGAGCGTAAAAGTAGTTGAGCGGAAAACATAGGCCGCGTGTTGCTGTCAAACCACAGATGTCATATATACCATAGATCAAGTAAACGTATCTACTTAGCGTGTCAAATGAATTCAGTAAAATCCACTGAGTTGTCCGTCTTTAGTCGCAGCGCAGCTTGCAGCTTTCGGGCGTCAAATTTTGTAAGTTGAAGCGACAAAAACATTAATAATGCCTCCTTAACTAATATTAATTGCAACAACACAAAAAAATATGAATACTCAAGGGCCTGAGACATATTTAAAATCATAGGCAAGTAACAACTTCAGTACAAAATCTGACACGCTCGGCCGCCATACAAATGAATGAACTTGTTTCTTCTATCCAAATCTAATTCTGTGTGTCAAACACAAGACTTGCTAGGGCCGCAGGCTAACTCTATTATAATTCACGCATATTTTATTAATTTAAAGGTGCATTTAGACCAAACGAGCATTCGCTCATTCTATCCCCCACTCTACGAAATCAACGAATTTCGACAAATCACGTTTTGTGTAACGAACGAATTTCATAGAGTGGAGGATATAATGAGTATTAATAATACCAGTTTTTACTGGAATATTTTGTACTCGTGATATTTACCGTTAAACGTGAGATTAAAGTAATTCCCAGGTCCTCAAAGTTTCACTTTACAAGATCCTCTGAAGGCATCTTGACCTGGTTAAAGTTTGAGAAACCGTCCTCGTCAGCTCCAAGTTTATAGGTACTTGTTTTAACTAACTAAATAAGAATACTGCCAAGTGGGTTTGAACAGTAACTTAGTCCAAAGTTAAAGTTTAACTTAGTTATAACTTTAAGGAAAAGTCCTTATAGATTTAGTTTGAAAAGTTGTGTGCTCAATTCAGTATTTAAATTAAAAGAACCACTTTAAACATTTACTAGGTTTCGGCCTTCCTTGCCTTGTCTCTGTCACTCTAATGACACATTCGTTGGAGTGATAGAGACAAATTCTCGATATTTACGAATTTCGACATTTTGCGACGACTTTGTGTCGTATTTAGGTTTACTATAGTCAAATAACAGCACCAGAGTTGATAAAATTCAAGAATAGATCACCTGTGAAGTTGTAATTAGATGGTGTCACAATCACAAGGGATCAAAATTATATTTACCCAAACTTTTTGGTTTCTTTTAGACCGATTCTTGGAGAAATTCGGTTCAAATCGGTTTTATTTTGGGTTGATTCTTTTTGAGTGTGTTTTCTATATCATTATTTGTATGTATCTATAAGGTAGTTTTTTTTTTCAATGTAACGCGTGTGTACTGCTTAGTTGTCAAACGTTATGAGTGACTGCGATCTGTCATTGTCTAGTGCAAATTAACGGTTCATTTTGAAGTACATTGCTTCTCAATTAACTTTTCTTAGAAAGTTAATTACTTTTAAAATTAACATTTTGAATCGAATCATGTTCATGGTTTGGCTAAAAATCTGCATCGCATTCCTCGGTTTCCATAAAAGCTAATATCATGTTAACATACTGTGTTGGCACAGCGTGGGAAGGCCCCCCACAAGATGGAGCGACGACCTGGTAAAGATTGCGGGTGTCCAATGGATGCGAACAGTTCACGACCGATCTTTGTGGTACTCTCTGGGGGAGGCCTATGTCCAGCAGTGGACGTCAATTGGCTGATGATGATGATGATGGTGATGATACTGTTTATGCTTTACTTTGGTTTATATATAAAATTCGTTTTTATAGCCATATTGCAAACTGCTCTAAGACTAAACATAAATAAAACACGCAATAAGTGTCAACGCTCTAGCGCGGCTTCAGATAATTTTCGATAAGCCATATTTATAGGTCGTGAAACATCTCGCCTGAATGAAAACCGATTTTCCTGTCAATGGCGTGACGTAGTTCACCGGTTAAATATAGAATACGTATAACAAATACTTCAGAACGCGGTAAAGGTCTTCGCATATTATAAGTCTAAAGTGATCTTTACTTTCCGTGGCAATGGCTATGGTTGACAGAAAAAGTTACAAATCGTCGGGAATAGTGCAATACTGCGTATCTAACACATGTCAATAAGATTCTTATTTCAATTATATTTTTATGGAATCTAATCTTTATCTGCATGTTATAGTTACGCGGTATTGCACTGTCCCGACGAAATGTGAAAATGCTATTTTGTTCTATTACTCGTACTCTCAGCCGTCAGCCGTGTGGTGACGGCAGTAAGAATACATTTTGTCACCACCCCAACTCTTCCTGCGGGTGTCGTAAGAGTCGACTAAGGGATTGACCATTATTTGATAAAAGATTGATGATGGGCAGCAGCGTCATCATAGTAGACACAATACATTACTGCGATCGCCAATCCGCTTGCCCAGCGTGGCGATTATGGGCATTTACTCCTAATGCGTCTATACGCATAGTTAGATTGGAGAGGCCTACGTCCAGCAGTGGACTATCATAGGCTGATAATGATGGTGAAAATAATGAGTCACGAAACACCATGTATAATTGTCCAATGATGTTGTTTTATCGTTTCAGGGCGCAGTGTTCGACCGATGGACGGAAGAGAAGGACAACACAGAGTTAGAGCAGAACTGCACCTTTAAAGTCGACGAATATGGCTTCTTCATCTACTGGAAGAGCGATGGGAAGGTACGTGCCTAATTGCCTTTTATTCCAATACATACATTTTAGGGTTCCACCAGAATGGCCTCATAAGAAGGCTCAAAGTCACCCAAAGGGCAATGGAGAGGGCTATGCTAGGAGTCTCTCTGCGTGATCGGATTAAAAATGAGACCATCCGCAGCAGAACCAAAGTAACCGAAATAGCTCTCCGAATCGCTAAACTGAAGTGGCAGTGGGCGGGGCACAATGCGCGTAGAACCGATGGCCGTTGGGGCGGGAAGGTTCTTGAGTGGCGGCCACGTACCGGAAGACGTAGCGTGGGTAGGCCCGCCACAAGGCGGACCGATGACCTGGTGAAGGTCGCAGGAGTCCGCTGGATGCGGATGGACCGGTCATTGCGGCAATCTTTGGGGGAGGCCTATGTGCAGCAGTGGACTTTTACTCTTGTGTGTAAATACACAACAACAAAATGTTCATGTGGGGTAAATTTACGCAGTGGCTAAGTGTAGCTTTTTTTTTTTTTTTTTGTTGACGCAGGGGAAAATGCATTTACGCATCATCAACACCGGCTGGGGGAGCCCATGATGGTATGTGGGGCTCGCTCCTCCAGGGAGAAGAATACCCACTAAACTCCCCTGCGGCGTTGCCCTCTCTTCCGTTATGGGGAGCATCTTGGGACTAAGTGTAGCTACGCTATTACATATATTTCAGACTGAAATGCATGGGATTACTTATCCACTGCGTCTACCCCACATAACTCTACTAATGTTGACAATTCCCTGTAATAACGACTAATATCTGATCTGTACAACATGACCTTTTACGACCGTCGTGTCTCCATTTAGGTCAGTCGGTCACATGTGGGAATGCCTCCATGAATGATTTAATGTAGCACGGGGATAGTGTTCAAAATGATCTACACGGTTCTTGCTCTCTAGTTTCTCAGTGATACTTATTTAATTTTATTATAACATTATTTTTTTATTGAGATACCTAAAGCCAAAATCATACATTAAAAACGGGTGTACATTACGTTAAATATTGTCCTGACGATCTGGGCATGACGTTACATCCTTGGTCGCAAGCAAACTCGTGCCTGCCTACGTATAAATCCCGTCTCCGGTTAAAATATGAGTTATAATTATGAAATTTTAAATAGATATTATGCAAATTAAAAAATTACAACAACGATAGGAACTCGTAATTAGTGACAAAGTGATATTTTTTAGGTATATCGAATATAAAAGTAAGGTATTTGATTTTGATAATGATGACTCACTTTTCCCACAACCTGAAGTATATCAACTTGAGGGACGGTCGGTCAGTTTCTCCCCTGATCTACACTTCACATACATAACTAACATAACCTAAAAAAATAATAATGCTTTAAAAAATACCTTGTCTAAAATAATATTACTCTGTTTTGATCTAAATAATATACGATGTTTACTAAAAATATTAAATAAAGGCTTATACAGCGTGTATATTTAATATTACCTCAAACCGTAACCAAGCGTAGGTTTTAGTACTATGAACAGATATTGCAAGGTAATTTTAAGTTAGCCATAACCATTGAGACGTAATTAATTTTTGATTTTTTTTCGAGCAGCAATGTATTGCGTCCATTGCGTATTACTTAATGTGACATTAGAAGAGAAGGGTCTAGCATTATTTAATAATTATCGTTACGTATTTCGTCCGTGAGACTATTTCGCAGCCTAAACTAAATAATTATTAAACATGTTTTGATATTATTACTAGCCAAACAATGACAAGGAATTCCTATTAGAAAATAATACCCACTTACCATTTTATTAGAAAACAAATGTTTTACTCCAAACAAAACACATAAATGACATAAATTTTCATTTCATATTACCACATTCTTTAAATTATTCTGTAATAATTGTTATGATTATGAAACTCATGATTTTACTGTTAAATTACTACCTTTTACAGTAAATAAACAACATGTAATTGACATGATAACGTTGATGACACACTTCAAGCATGCTTCAAGCGGATAGTCGATACCTACCACAGAAATGGCTAGCTTAATGAATAAAAAAATCTTCAAGAAGTATTTATTTCATTCCGAATTGATTTTAAGGTATAATACAAACTACCAACCTAATGATAACTAATTTCAGCTTTAGGCTGATTACGAAAACTCTTTACAAAATGGTAAGAACAAATGCTGTCAAAGTAAATTACAAAAAAAACTAATTTGTTTGACGTAGATTGTCTTCATTGGATTGTCTTGTAAACTTGTAAATCGGTGTTATCAACTTCTGCATACAATGCCAAGAGCATCAATATTTGGTTCTCGGGAACTAGCCGATATGATTTTAATTTATGGCGAAACTGGACAACGTGGGCGGCGAGCCATAGCTTTATACAGGGAGCGATTTCCAGGTCGTAGAGCACCGCAGGACCCTTGTGTTATTATTCGTGCATTACAGCGAGTTCGTGAAGATGTTCCTATTACAGGAAGAGTTATAGCACCAGAAAATGTTTGAGATGTTCCTGTTCAGAGAGAAGTAAGGATTTTAGAGATGTGATTGAAAATCTCCAGCAAGTTGATATGGAGAAGGTACGACAATCATTGTTACGCCGCTGTGTCACCTGCAGCGAAGTTCAGGGACGACATGTGGAAAATAGGTACGCCAGACGTGTAAATCGTAATGATTTTTATTTTTAATATTAAAAACTTACACTAAACGAATGTCGGCTTTTTATTATTGCCAGCAGTTAAACGTTATCATTATCACTTGAACTGTCAGTTGTGACGTCATGCCATCGCCATTAAGACAAAGTAGCGATACATTGCTTGCTGTATTATTTTATATGGAAAAAAAAAGAGTTTAATTAAGATTTGTTATTATGCAATATGAGTTCAGAACACTAATGCCTACGTCTGGTTTAAATTTGAGGTAATATTAAACATACACGCTGTAGATAACTTATTTATAATACAATATTCTACGGCATGATTTTTTTAAAGTTACATTTAAGCAACTAAGCCAAGGCCTCATTAAGACCCTTTGTGCTCCACAAAGCACAACGAGTCGTTATCGCCTGTCAGCTCTGATACGAGAAGTTCCGACGTCCTTTGTGAAGGCCTGAAAGCGTATTGTGCTATTCAAAGCACAAGAACTGGCTGTGAGACAGTTTTGCAGAATAGGAGCATTTTTCAAAGACAAATGTTTTATGCAGTTATAGTTTTAATACGACGTTGAAATAAAATCGTTTCCGTAACAACTATTTGCGAAAGTTAAAAAAGGGTGGTTAAAAGTAATTATGCTATTCATATCGATATGAATAGCTACGGATCCAATAATTCTAAAATTTTTCACATGGTCATCATACTGTATTTCGTCAGTCGACTTCAGACTTCGCCTGGATAGTTATTTTTTCTTTTATAATCATTGGTTACTCGATATCTCTGAGGATAGTGAACCGATCTTCAATTTTTTTAGTCGAACGTGTACAACCCCCAGAAGGTCCCGTTGATACCAATTCGGAATATGATGATGGCGTATTGGAAAAATCGGTTGAAGTCGTTTTTTTTATTTGTTGATTATACTGATTATTATAAATAATTTATTAAACGTACCTAGTGTTCCTACATATATGGATATGCTGTAAGAAAAATACTAGTTATCCGTTTAAGGGCCCATATTATCGTATCATGTTCAATACATCACTGTGAAGTACTGTTTTACGTATGCCGTAACGTTTACCATCTTATGGTAAGGCTACCCGTATAGTTAGTGTCATAATTATAATTTCAGATTTACTCGCAGTACTACAGTTGAGCCTCTACAAACACGAACATGACACGAACTAAGAATTAACTAAACCATTTAATTCCTAAAATAACAAATAGAGGGATACCACGATCTATTCGTGCAATTCAGTTTAGGCACTAGTCTCATCGCGAGCTACTTAGCTATGAACTATGGGCTATAAACACTAACAAAAGATACGCACTCCCGTGTAATTAGGGATTGCAATCCAGCAGTGTTTTCAATCCAGCTGGATTTTTGCTGGATCGCCGTCAATCCAGCTGGATCCAGCGCGGATCCAGCAGGTAGGAAAAATAGCAAAAAAAACTACTTTTTGCCATAAAACGGGTCGATTATTAATAATAATATTTAATATAATGAAAGGGAGGATTATAACGCGCAGTTTTGTGAGCATTATATATTAAAAAACAATTCAAAAATAAGATAATTATGAAATTAAAAAACATGACTGCCGTTTTAAGCGAACTGAAAAGTAACAAATAATTCCTTTTTCAGGGTAATTCTTGTGAGCGTATCTACATAAGGCGCTTGTCCTATTATTATATATTAAAATGTAGTAGTAGGTTAAGGTAGAGCGAGTTTTCAGATGGTGATATTACGGGTCGTCCCCGGAGCGAAGCTTCAGCCCTGCGGAGTCAGTTTTTGAAATTCTATCCAATTTTAAACTACACTGCACATTAAAAAGTTTCCAAAAAAAAAATAAAAAAAGTTAAAAAACACGACTATTAAAATATGTATAGTATTAAGACAAGCGCCTACATGAGTACATGTACGTTTACAAGAATTAACCTGAAAAAGGAATTGTTTGTGACTTTTTAGTTCGCTTAAAACGGCAGTCGTGTTTTTTTTACTTTTTAATTATTTTATTGATTGGGAACCTTTTAGTGTACCTACCTTTTAGTGTGTAGTGTAATTTAAAATTGGATAGAATTAAAAAAAACTGACTCCGCAAACTAATTATATGTCACTAAAATAAAAGAAGTTTTGGCCAAGATGAGTTGCCACCACATTTAGTAAAAAAATGCGCTGAAGCGTTAACCCTTCCTTTGACATTGCTCATTACCCAGTCTTTTACAGAAGGAACAGTCCCAGGATCTCCTTTTAAATTTCAGTTATTAAACCTGTATAATATAAAAAAGGCAATCACAATGAATGTAGTAATTATCGCCCCATAGCCCTTCTACCAGCTTTTTCCAAAATGTTTGAAACCGCTATGTCAAACCGATTATATCCTTTTGTGAAAAGTTTAAAATATTGAACGATTCTCAAAACGGTTTCCTAAAAGATCCCTCAACATCGTCAGCACTTTCCCAAGTACATAAACGAAGTTTTAAACACAATAAATGACAGAAAATATGCTATTGGTATGTTGATATGAGCAAAGCTTATGATTGTGTTGTACATGACATTTTATTGCAAAAATTATTTGGAATAGGTATTAGAGGCTCAGCTCACAATTTATTCATACCATGCCTTACAGGTCGTACACAATGTGTTGAATTGAAATAGAATGTCACAATTACATCACAGGTACCATACTAACATTTCAATCAGATAAAACGAATATTACTCGACCAATACCCCTAGGCGAGTAAATTTTGTACTCTTTTTGCTGACGACATATAATCTGTAATAATACCTTGCCACAATGAATTAAATTTAAATAATAGCTTAAATACAACCATTCAAAATATCGTAACCTGATTGGATGATCACAATTTAAAGCTTAATTTCAATAAAACCAAACTCATGCAATTTAGACCTTACCAAAAACGTAGCATAAACATAGATTTCTCATTCCGAAGCACTACATTAGAATCTGACCACTCTTTCCCACTTCTAGACATACACATTGATTCAACCATAAGTTTGAAGGAGCACTCGTATTAGTCACGGCCGCCAAGGACTAAGCGCGGGATCGCGGATCCGTTTCAAACACAACGCAAAATAAGTTTATGCTAAAGTTCTAATTGTGCATTTTTTTGGTAAACTTTATTTGCGGATCCGCAGCGCTGTATCCAGCACTGGCTGCTGGATCCAGCAGCCCAAAAAATGCGCTGGATCCAGCTGGATTGCTGGATGCTGGATCCAGCATTTGCAATCCCTACGTGTAATAAGAGACACGGCGATACTCGCCACTCGCCCAGCTATCAGCTTTCACTGCCTGGCGAGTATCGCCGTGTCTCTTTTTTACACGGGTGTGTGTATCTTTGTAAGATGTATATACCATGATTATTTGAAAAAACAAGTCCCGCCAAGTTTCTTACCGGTTCTTCTTGGGGTCAGTGGTGTAGGGTTAGAACCGGAAGTAGTTTAAATTTTATGTAACTTAGACTCAAAAGAGTTTGTTGCTATTCCAGTTTGAATAAAGAATCATTTGACTTCGACTTTTGTTCGTGTTTGTAGCCCATAATTCATAGCTTAGTAGCTGGCGGTGAGACCAGTGCCTTAGCAACTAATCTGAATCGCCATGTGTCAGTTCTGTAGAATATATCTGTCAAAAATTGGCAAGCTGAACTTATAAACTAAATCACGGGTCTTTTAAACCTGGTCTTTTGATAGGCTTGCGTGGGATATAGATCCAACATGTAGAGTCCCTTTGGATGTTATGTACTACTACTGCTGCAAGCCATTCACGGGTACAAATATAGAGATATCCGTGAACCGGTCCCAGCAGTCGTATTACAATTTATTGTCTGTGGTTAAGAATATTTTTCTTTGTGGGTAGGTCAAATTTCCTCCATTGCCAGTCGCCCGCAGACCACGATCCCGGTAAAGTGTTCGAAAATCGGTATGAAGTTATAGTTAATTAAATATACGCGAGTTTATCCGTTTTCATAGTTTTATTTCATGCTTGTTCAAATATTTTTGACCACCGTGGCAGCTTCAATATATCTGATAGCTGTATACTCCATTTCAAATACCATGGCCCGATGTCACTTGAAAGTTTTAAGTGGCATCGGCCCATGGTATTTGAAATGGAGTATACCTACTTTCGAGTAAGATTAAGAGTCGACTAAGGGATTGAAGTGTCACTGACCTTTCTACAAGCAAGATTGATGATGGGCAGCAGCGTCATCATAGTGGACACATTACTGCGATCGCCAATCCGCTTGCCCAGCGTGGCGATTATAGGCATTTACCTCCTAATGCGTCTATAAGCATAGTTAATAGGAGAGGCCTACGTCCAGCAGTGGACTAACATAGGCTGATGATGATGATGATACCTACTTTCAAAACCACGAAGCCTAAGGCTAAAACCTGAAGGGGTAAGTTCGTACAGTAAGCACCCTCGACTCTTCCCTTGGCCGAGTGACCTCCGACCTTGCCCCAAGCTCCTGAAGACTCTTCAGTCACTATATAAGCACCGCTTCCGCGAACATTGAAAAACTGCTGTCCCTTTCTCTCTAATTACGCCTCAACTGGAGTGACGGAGATGCTTGTTATTTTCGTTGTGCTGTTCGCGTGCGGTGTTTATTATTTTTGTATAGAGTTCTTACCGCTAGAGACTTTTATAGTTTTTTTACAGCTGGGATTACGTTTTTTATAATGCCCTTATTCAGCCCTGCAACGGACACAAGATGTTTAAATTTTCAACTGAGGAGGTATTTTTATAAAAAAAATATTGATAATCTAATATACTTTTTGGGGTTCCGTTGCCAAAATGTCATAGCCATAGCCGCAGATAGTGTTCAGATTTTTTTACACTTTTTTCTGCTATAAGGATCGAAAAACATGATTCTAAATAGAAATAACATAATATTTGAAATGAAAGTAAACGATTTCATATAAGGTATATTAATTAATTTAACCACATCCCGACATTTCGAACATTTTACATGTTTCGTGGTCTACTAACTCCGAAATCCACAAATTTCGTGCATTTTTCTCTGTCACACTAATGAGTATGACGCCTTCATTGGAGTGACAGAGATAAATTCCCGAAATTTACGTACTGTTAATTCGCGGTAGTACGCCAAGCTCCTCTTGGGTAGCTTATATGACTATTTTTCAAAAAGTTTGTACATTTGGAACTTGTCTTCGATATTTATAAAAAATGTTAGGGTGGTAGAGTCAATGATGCTGAGCAAGATGCACCACATTTCCCAAAATATATTTTTTATATATTTTTTGAAACATACAGCACAAAATAATACATTAAGGTAAAAAAACATAGTTAACTCTTAAGACAAAATAGTGTCCACTTAGAGTTATTACAAGATTCTTTGCTCCGAACAATGATACAATTAGAATAAAAAAAAAGATTAATTAACAGGCATTGATAAATAGTTATACATGCATGATTAGGGTATCAAGTAATCCAACACAAATATAGAATTTCGAATATGGAAATTAATATGAAAATATAAACCTAAAATATAAAATTTATTGAAAAAAAAAATACACAATTACAATAAAAACAAAACCAAAATCACAAAATACCATAATACCAATCTAAACTTATAACTAAAGAACCTTAAAGCTAAAACAATTTAAACACCAATCAGTCAAATAACCCACCCCGCAACATTCCCGGTGCAAAGGTGCCTAACAAACTAGCAGCATTACCGCGCTGCACTGCAATAGCAAGCCTCTGCACCAGGAATGATCCGGAGCGGGGATCATGGCCTCGTTCTTGGAGACGACGCCCCAACTCCCCAAAGAAAGCTTTGGCTTCCGCGCACCAACAGCCCGTAGTTTCGACCGCCAGAGGGACAAACAAATAACCTAAAATTAAAAAAAAAACTAAACAATTGCAATATAAATAAAGTTACCGTTGTATTTTGTTACCAAAAATGTACAGGAATCTGGTAACAAAATTAAAAGTCTTGGGAGTGGTGTAGTGGAGCAGCGTCATTGACTTATGACCAGAGATTGGACAAATGTGCGTCATTGTTCGCATTTATATGGACATGACTCCAAAGTTGATTGAAAAATTAATCATTCAATCATTTTCAGAAAATTACCTATTTGACACCGGTAACTATGAAAACATCTGTAAATAGTCACCTCAATTCGAAATTAAATTTCAAGAAATTATTATTTTAATTATTCAATTAATCAAATTTGGAGTCATATTCATATTACTATTATATTAAATACACATGCTCGATCTACAATTTGAGGTGATCTGTGGTATAATGCTTAAAGTTTATCGAAACCCAAGTTTGGTTCCTAAAAGGCCTTTAGCGTTTATGCGAGGGCGTCTACGAGGGAACCGAACATGCCTGAGGGAGAGTAAGGAAAATACCGAAACTTTGTCATTGTACATCGTGAACAATAATTACTTGATGTAGGGATATAAATATGGATTGTGCGAAAATTTACAATCTGTACAGCGAGCGGCTCTCCGTACATGTAACAAGAGAAGCTTTTCTTTCGCTGTACGTAAGCGTGTGGGGATTCAATGGAAAGGCTTTAAAATGATTAGACTTAAAGTTTTCTGGAAGACTTAAATTATGGGGTATGCGTTCCATTTTTATGGTTCCGTAATAAACTAGGAACCCTTATTATTTATTTATTATTTAATCATTGTTACATTTAGGTTACATATAGTTAACTAAAAATAAGCGCCGAGAAACCCTAAACTCGAGTTTGTACCGACACCTCATTCGCAGAGTTCAGTTTCGTGGAATTAATAAAATTTAACATGCAAGTTATCACTGAAAGTAGTCAGTAAAAGTGAATTTTGAACAACTTATTTAACTTACAATATAAATTACGCTAGTAGGTACTAACAAACAAATAAGAAAGAACTCA